>RCUC01137727.1:0-14505 GCA_003697995.1 Taxidea taxus jeffersonii
TCTCGTCTCTGCCCTTCTCCCTGCCCCTCTGCTCAGCTCCCACCCAGGCTGGGCCTTATTTTCTCATCCTTTTTCTCTTGTTGCGACTGGGGGACAGGAATGTGCTTTGGAGGGAATTAAAATCGGTTAAAAAGAAAATATGGGCTTGGGTCCCCCTGTTTTGTTAAGTGTGGTTGTCCAATGTGGCGAGAGCTTGTGGAAGGGCTTGGGAGGGGAAGGATGGGGGGAGAAAGGGGAAGTTTGCACACACAGGCACTGGGCGGGGGTCGCTTTGCTGTGGTTGGAACTCCTTCGTCTGGGAATGTGGTCCCTGAATGAATTATAGGGCTGCTGAGCCATGCAGTCTCCTGAGGATAAAGTGTGGCTTTTGCTCCCCCGTCTCAGGGGCTGGGACTGACTTCCCTCTTTTGTGCTTCTTGAGGCCTCTGGTTCGAAGTAAGTCACCTGCTTAGCTCCTGAACCCTGGGGTGGAGAAAAGGACAGACCAAGGACATCCTGATGGAGCTGTTTGCTAGGGCTAAGAGGAGTGAAAATCTGCCCCTCATCCTTGCAAATTTGTTTTCCTTTCCTTTGAGTTTTGAGTGACTGGAATCTGGGACTCTAAACATATTTTGTTATGTAAATGTGTCAACAGCCCCTTCCAATCCTCTCCAAAATTCCTTAATTACAGAGCAGGTGAAGAATCCTTAGGAAGGCCTGAGGAACTGGCCAGGGTTACCCTGTTCAGAGGGAGAAATCTGGGTATGCGTTCCAATTTTTGAGCAGAAAATGGGGGCATCTGTATGCACCCATGTTTGGGAAAATCCCCTTGGGATTTTTCTGGTTGTGTGTTTGAATCCACCTCGTTTTGGCTGAGGGCTCGCCTACTTGAAAAAGGCAGCAGGCTAGCTGCTGAGCACAGTGGGGGAAACAAGGAGAATCACAAAGATCTCTGGCCCTGCAGGGTTCTCAGACTCTGAGGAGCCAAGCTGTTTACCCCAACAGCCTCTGGACCACTCAGAGACAATGTCTGTGTTTATACAGCTTTGTGGTCTGAGCTCCTCACAGTGCCTGGCACCTGCTAGACATTTCAGTATGGTGCTCCAGTAAAGAAATGGCGCACGGAGGAGAGATGTTGTCCCTCTCATTGCCCGGCGAGGGAGACGTCTAGAGATGCTCTAAGGGTGACTGGAGAGGGTTTCGCCAATATTTGAGCTCCTTCTCGCAGAAGGATGAGATTAAAGGAGTGATGCGGGAAAGCGTGTTGCCTGGGCAGGGAGATGGTGGGTACACTGAGCCTCAGTCTACCAGTCCGGGCTTGAGAGAGTTTGTGCTGGAGAAAGGGCTTTAAAAACACTGGGGATGCCTAAATATTGAGTGCCATCTGCTCAGGGGATATGTAAATATGATTTTATTTTTTTCTCTCTGTTGAAGATCAGCTGCAGGATGAGATCGATTAACATGGCCATTCTTACTTACTGTACAGAGCTGTTAGGAGTCTGGGTGAAGGGCTGTGTACACGATTTAATAGAGGTCACAGTTGTTCCTAGAGAGAATCTAAGTTCGTGTTCCACCAGGAGTGTGAATGGCGATGCCTTTGCCTCAAAGGAGGGTGTGTTCATTCCTTTGAAGTGTTTTAGTAAATGTTTAGCCTATTCCTTTCGGCTCGACTTCTTGCTGTTTCTTCTTCTTGTTGTTGAATGGTTAGCTCAGTTGAAGAGCTCATTTGGTGTGTTTGCAATAGGATGTGGGTATTTTCCACATCCTTAAGTTGTGAAACCATCTTGGAGCAGTGTTTGCCTCCCATTTAAATGTGTGAATTTGCAATATGGAGAGAGGTAAAGTCAAGGGCAAACCCATCTCTTCCCAGTGCCGAGGGTAACCTAGGCCTGACACTAGGAGCTCTCGGACTTCCCAAAAAGCACTGCTAGGAAATCCCATCATCCACTCTTGCTCCGCAAATGAGGAGACTGGTTTATGAATACAAGCAAATAGGCAAATGCAAATGACACACCAAAAATCCAGCTTAGAGGAAAGTACCAAGTGAATCCCTGCTTCCAAAGAGCTTATAATTCACTGAGGATGGGCATACCTCATCTGCACAGGGCGGGGGCGGGGAATAGGATCCACATTTCTAATGGAGAAGTATACAAATATATACAAATCAACAAGATGCAGATGAAGCCATCATTTCTGAAGGAACACAGAGAAAAAGAGATAAAATGTGTGCTTAAGGGGAAAACATCCCAAACATAAAATGGCTTGAGAGGATGCATTTTTGTCGGTACGGTTGGAGACCAAAAGGTTCTGACTCAGAGTGGAAAATGAATAATTTTTTGTACAAGTGAGGATAAGTTACAGCCACATAACCAGATAGGGCCCTGAGCTATTGGGAGGACAGGAAGTAGGTTGTATACTTTGCTCTGCATAACCTTCTGTGCAGAAACACGGAGGAATTTGCATGAAGCTTTTCTTTTCCATTTTGTTGGTTGCTTTCAGGATGTTAGATGAATCAGTCATGCCAACCTTTAAAAGTTAGGGAGAAAAAGATTTGAAGAGAGAATGGTGGCATTTCTAAGCTCCACCAAAGCTTGACGGATTAGAAGAGCTTCAAGGATGATAGTATTTCTTATTTTCTTCCCTTGACACCTTGCAATGAGCGCAAGGCCTTTCAGAGACACTATCTCATTAACTCTTTCAACATCCCAGTGAGAGAGGTGGTGCCAAGAACAATTTGTTATCACTTTATGGATTCAGAAATAAGACCACATCACTTTCCAGAAACTGATTAGGAATCTGGGCCGTTTCATAAAAGTCACCAGGAGGTTTTGGTCCATTTCTAGTCTTTGTCCAGAACTCTCATCTCCTTCCCATGTCTCTTTGATCAGATGTCTGAAATGACAAAAAAGAAGAGAATATAAACACATTTTTAACAGATTATGATCTTCTTACAGTTTCAGCTTTGGGCTTACTTGAATGGAAAATCTCTAACCCTCAAACATGGTCCATATCATTCTAAAACCCCAAGATTCATGAGCAAGTCTTTCTGTGAATTTCTGTATCCTGGCTTCACATTTCCACTGAAGGCCCTTTCTTTCTAACACTGCCCTCTACCTCCTTGACCGTATTGTGGGCTCTGGGAAGGGAGGACATCGTGGGCTTTTAACTTCCTCAGCTCTCCGTGCCTGGCACAGAGTCTCTCCAAGGCAGGTACTCGTTGGACGATAGTTGAATGCATGAGGGATGGGCTTGTTAACAGCGGGGGACACCCCTGGCAAGCCCCCCAGTTAGTGTGATTTAACTTCAGTCTTTGTTTTGCCCCAGCAAAGGCTCGGGGATATTCCATCCAGAAGAGCGCATTGTGCTCTCTATGCTGTTGTTAACGGGTGAGTTTTGGGAGGCCAGCCTAGCTCAAGAAAGTGTAAAAAAGTGGAACTTTTCCAAGACGGGCCCAATTTCTGAGTTGAACGGAGACACCCTGGGTCCCACCCAGTGGGTCCCGTAATGGGGACGAGTTTAGATAGGACATCCAACGTCCCTCTAGAAACCTCACTGCTTCCCCGTCCCCGGTCCCCACCCCTGCCCCACACCGTGTCCACACCAGGTGTCTAATTCGGTCAGTCAGGGAGGCTGCCCTCACCGGGTGTGGACAGCTCATATTCCATCCATGGCCAACTATCACTCCGGAGTTAGCTTGTTTTGGTGAAGAACTTTGGTCTTTCTCTGGGCTCTCCACAGCACAGACTGCAGCCTTGAGGAATAAAATGGGCTTTTCTCCATAAAATCAGCCTGCAGAAAATCCCTCTTAGATACTCTGCTCATCTCACAGATGACCCTTGACCCAGTTAGACCTTCAGGAGCCCCGGAACAGTTGGGTGTTCCTTGGCTGTCCCGGAGGGCAGCTGTGCTCCATCAAAAGGCCATAAAGGGTGTGTGTGTGTGTGTGTGTGGGGGGGGGGGGGAAAATGGGGGGAAGGGAGAGGGGTTGGTTCTCAGGGATTCCTCTGGGCTTTGGCCTTGAGTGGTTCCCTCTTTTCCTTGTCTCTCCCTGTCCTTTAAAGGATATCTGAACTTAATTTATTTTCCCGGCTAGGGATTCTGAACTTTGGGTGAGCAATAGAATTCATTTAAATAAGGTGAAAAAAGAAGTGACAGGGGAGGGACTCCCTATCTTTAAATTTCTGAATGTTCCTGGCCTCCTGAGGAAACTTCCAAAGCTTTAAAGAAACCCCAGTGATATTAAAATGCAGAAGACTTGCTCCTTCTTCTTCTTTTTTTTTTTTTCCACTGGGCATGCAAGATTCAAATTCCTTCCCAGAGTATGGAAAAGTCGGCTGGTTTCAGCTTGTCCCTCCAGGAAACTCAATTAAATTGTACGAGGCAGGTTTTTTTTTTTTCTTTCTTTCCATTTTGTCAGCAGCTTCATTTATGGGCTTGTAGTGGAGGGACCGGCCCTATAGGAATAGGGTCCTAGAAAAAAACTTTTGCTCCATTTGACGTTTAAAAAACTTCTTTTAAAAATGACCTTCTTCTTCTTTTTAAATCTGCGATGTTGCCTTCCTCCTGTCTACTGTAGTTTTCAAATTCTTAGTTTCACTTGGAATCTACCTTTTGAGCTACATTCCTCTTCCTTGGCTACCTGTGGTTTACAGTAGTTTTGTGGTTGTGATGTCACTCTGGCCATCTTAGCAATGTAGAGTATTTGCACAAAATACAACAAGCCTTTTACGTTTCTTTACATCTTATTGGGGGAGAGGTTAATTTTATGCACACCTATCAACACCAGAAACCTGTTCTCCTTCCCATCCTGCCAACAGGGGTGAATTGTCCTGTCTAGGTGTTTACTCCCTCAAAAGACCTGCAAGGGTCGGTCTAATAACCTTGTTCTAATCTGAGCCAATTGATGCCTCTCTGCCCCCTTCTATTATTTTCCATCTGTCATCCTGTCTTTCTCTTTCAAAGTAATTGTTCTCTTCCAAATGCAGCAAGAGCTGACAGGGGCAGAGCTTGTCTTCCAGGTATAATTCATGAGGACAGTCATATCAAAGAGTCATCTGGAGTGTGAATTCTGGAGTCAGAATGCCTGGAACTCTGGTTCTGCAACTTGCCAGCTGTGTGACTTTGGAGTTGTTGCTTAACTTCTCTGAGCCTCTTTCCTCTTCTGTAAAATGGGGATATCCTAGGACCAACGTCACTGGAAAGGTTAAATGAGGTACAATGTGAGAAGCTCAGCACAGTGACCACCACAGAGTAAGAACTCAGATATGGCCATCAACAACGTTATTAATGTCAGTCTGAAAGGGCATTAGTCCCATGAGATACCCTGAAAAAGAAAGCTATGGTCAGCTCAGGTGGGGAAACAGCATGTATTAATCCACCTCTTGGTGATTCAAAATGACATTAACATAATAAAGACTCAGAGAAGACTAGTCAAGAAAAGTATTTATTTTATTTGAGCCAATGTTTACCCAACTTTTTTGTCTCTGCAAACTCTCTTCTTTTCTTGAGTGGTTCTTGGAACACACTTGGGAGAAATGTTAAGCCGGTGTGATTTTTTAAAAATATTTTAAAAATGTATTTTTTATTTTTTTTAAGATTTTATTTATTTATTTGACAGAGATTACAAGTAGGCAGAGAGGCAGGCAGAGAGAGAGGAAGGGAAGCAGGCTCCCTGCTGAGCAGAGAGCCCGACGTGGGGCTTGATCCCAGGACCCTGGGACTATGACCTGAGCCGAAGGCAGATGTTTACTGACTGAGCCACCCAGGCACCATTTACAATTTTATTTTATTTTTTTGAGAGTGAGAGGGTGAGTGTGAGTGGGGAACAGGCAAAAGGAGAGGGAAAGAATCTTCAGCAGACCCCCCACCCCCCGAGCACAGAGCCTGACATGGGGAATCAACCTCATGATGTTAAGATCACGACCTGAGCCAAAATCAAGAATTGGACACTTAATTGACTGAGCCACCCAGGAACCTCTAAGCCAGTGTGATTCTAAACCACTCTCTTCCCAATAATTACAGGAGTTTGTATTAACCCTCCATGGAATTGATTACGTCGATGTGTAACAGATAAATCCCACAATTTGCCCAAAAATGTATGTCAGTCAATCTGAGAAACACAAGGACACATGCACCAAGGGCCACCTGGTGATCCGATGTGTTCAAAATTTTTAACCATTTTTTTCTCTTCCTCCTTGTAAAATTATCAGTTTATTTTAAGCCACTTGTGCCTAAAGTGAGTATCTAAATTCTTACCCAGCTTTTGCCCATTGATCTGATTCTTTTATGAAGTCCCGCATCCTGGAACCAAAAATGTAGATATAGACACATGGTGGCCTTCATGAGAGATGCAGAGGTATTTAGCGAGCTGACGGCACTCACCAATGCATGGACCTCTGCTAGCCCTGCACACTGAGCGGGTGAAAGTGTACCGAACGGTTATTATTATAAGGCAATCCTGTTCCCTAAGGGGGTCAGCACTCTGACGGGACCCCTACAGTGTGTAGATGAAGAAACAGAGTGGTGCCTTCCCACTGTTTCTTAGTTTTTAAATCCAGTGTCTTGGGGGCAGTGGGCAGGGGAAGAAAACGATTATAGAATTGCCTTTAAAATCTGAGGTCAGGAGACCTCTTTATCTGGAAAGGTTTAGGACGAGGGCTGTGAGCTCTGAACGAAGGATAGGTTTGGGATGTGCGTGTGGGGAGCAGCTGGAGTAGGGTCAAGGTGAGCTGCAGAGAGGGACCGGGCAGGGACGCCACCAATCGGGTCCTGGGGAAGGAGCTTCCCAAAGGGGACTTGTGTCCCGGGCTGGGCTCTGAGTCAGGGTAGAGCACAATGTATATGCTCTTGTTTGGGAATGAGGATTCCCAGGACAACCTTCCCTGCAGATACGGCTTTCCACGGTCTCTATACCTGTATTCTGGAATATAGTAGAATCACATCCTGATCTTAAATCAAGACCTCAGTTACTCACAGGCCCGCCTCCCCGCCCTGGGGAAGGGCCAGGGAGGCACTCCAGCCTGTGGCCTTTTCCGAACCTCACTTTGTTTATTTACAATACGAGGGCTTGAAATTATTTCTCAGTTCTCTTGGAAAACAAAGATTCTGCCGCTGTATGCAAAGGGTTATGTTATTCCCCTGTCTTTGGGAATTGTTACCGATTGTGGAGTACTCTCTGTTTTCCCCGAGGTGATTTTTAATTTCCAGAATGGCATGTATTAATTTGGAGCTCCCAGCCCTGCCCCTAACCCTGACAGCTGCAACTAACCAACTGGGTGATTTTTCACAATTTATGTTGGAAGACGTTATGGTCATTACTCCCCGGTTAGTCAATAGCACAGTTAGTAGTAAAAATGTCAACTATTTAACAACCCACCAGGTACTTTTCCTAAGCTGTGCTAAAGGCAGACACAGATAAACGTCATCAGTGATGTTTTCTTTTTTTTTTTAAAGTAAGCTGTATGTCCGACGAAGGACTCGAACCCACAACCCTCAGGTTCAGAGTCATATACTCCCCAACTGAGCCAGCCAGGCGCCCCCAATAGCTATCAGTTTAGATCTTCCTTCTCAAACCAAGATCTAACTCCTGATCCCAGTGTCAGAG
Organism: Taxidea taxus jeffersonii; assembly: GCA_003697995.1. Lineage (NCBI taxonomy): Eukaryota > Metazoa > Chordata > Mammalia > Carnivora > Mustelidae > Taxidea > Taxidea taxus. Next base: position 7,583 of record RCUC01137727.1, read on the forward strand.
CGGGGCATGTGTTTCATCTGGCCACAGGAGACGAGGTGGGAGGGAGCAATTTTTGTTAAAATGGGGCCAAATCTTGGGAGATAATATAATGAGCTTTATTCCTCCCCTCCTCCCTTTCCCTTTGTGATGTTTTGTTTGTCCTGTGGTCCTGCAAAGAAATGCCAGGCAAAGGGCATGTAAATGAAGATCAAGTGTTTCTTCAAGGGAGGCCCGATATACAAACAGAATCCTCAAGACAAGACAGGCCTTCTGGAGCCACTGTTGGTGGGTGCTGGTGTATTCTATGGGAAGAGCACCTCGGCCCCAACGAGGTAAGTGCCTCTGGGTGTTGTCTCCTAATGCAAGAAGGCGGTGTTCTGATCTCTGCTCTAACAGTGATAATTGAGTTAAATATTTCACTTCCACAATCTCCAGTCTGGGCACAACAGGTCTCCTATGAGAGCTGGTTCAAGGGGCTGAGACTCAGCTGTGCCCTAAGTACTTGGACATTTACCCAACTTGTTTTTTTATTAATTGAGATACAGATGCATAACACTGTATTCGCTTCAGGTGTATAACATCAGGATTCGGTATAGTATATAGGGCCAAAGGATCACCCAAAAAGTCTAGTGAACGTCGTCACGTCCAACTTGTTTTTAAAGCCATGCATTCCAAGATTTTAAGAAAGTTATTCCCATTAGAAAAATACATTCATTTTTGTCATATCCCTCTAGAAAGTTTGAGTATAGAATAAAAGAAAATAATGGTTGGGTAGCTGTTGGATGAATACATGAATGGAGGAATTCGTGAATAAAAGGGACAAATGAATGACTGTGGAGTGAGATCAGTCTCGAAAACAGTGGTCCAGGAGTGTTGACAGGGCCCCATTCTTCCTGTTGCAGCGTTTGACCCCCACCTACTATATTCACACCCCTGACTGCAGTACTTCAACTTCGGACCCACCCAGGGCCATCAAGGATTTCTCACTCCCTTGGCTCATTTTCACCATCAGTCTTGTAAAGCACAGGCCAGAATGGAAAAGAAGAGACGCAAGTGGGGGCATGTTTTCTTTCTTTCCGGCTCTCTGGCATGACTTTCCCTAGGTCCTGGCCTGGTTTTCTTTTACCCCTGGTCATGTAGTCTGGTGAATTTTATCATGATTGTGCTCAGAAGGTTTCCTCTGTACTGCAAGATTCCATTACCATGATTCGGTTTTTCTCCAAATAGGAGTCCCCGACGAATCACCAGTGGAGAATTAGAATGTCAGAGGAGGGGTAGAATTTAACTCCACATCTGTCTTGAAATTCTCCTTTGATTTAGGAAATGATTTAGTTTATGTAACACCTATAGGATGAAAGATACTAAGAAAGAAGGGAAAAAATCTAAGTGAGATCATGGATTGTGTGCTCAAGATACATACCCGTACTGAAAGAGGCTCTGATCCCCACGGTAGACTAAAGCTTTTGGAGTGTGGGAGTTATGTGCACCATATTAGGTGCTCAGTTAATATTTTTTGTATGAATGAATGGATGATAAAATTTTAGAAATTCCTTCCTTTGATGTTATAACAGCCCATCTAGACTCTAGGATTTCAACATTTTTTGAAATCTAGGATTTCAACATTTAAGTATTTTAATTTAAAATTTGTTTTTATTTTGAATTATGCTTAAACTTACTCCAACTTTCTCAGAGTGTGTACTCCATGCTGCATTCTGTGGTGTGTACCAGGCGTGCTGGGGAGAACAGAACAGATGAGTCCCCTGCCCCTCATATGGCTCTGGTGTCATGGCAGAAATGACATTTCTGTCAAAAGGCATTATGCTCTACCTTAAATATGTAGTTAAAAATTTGGAAAATCCTATGAAGGAAAAGAACACAAGAATACACTGCAGAAGAAAATAATGGGCTGGAGGGCCTGGGACATACTTCAGGTTCAGATATTGTGAGGTCCCTGAGCAAGTGACATTTCAGCCCTCATCTTAAGAATGAGGGAAGAAAGAGCAGGGAGAGGAGAAAGGGCGTTACTGGCGTCAGGATGAGTGTGTAGGAAGGACGGAGAGAAGAAAGAGTTTGGGGGTCTTTGGGGAACAGACAGAGAGCCAGGGTGGCTGGATCATAGAAAATAAGGGTGAAGGAGGTGGTCAGAGAATGCAAGTTGAGGCTGGAGGAGCAAAGAGGGGCATCCAGGAGGGGCCTCGTGGCCAGGTGAGTGCGAATTGTATTCTGAGAGCAATGAGAAGACACAGGGGGCTTTGCCTTGGAGATCGACCTCATCTAATTCATATTAAAATCATCTACAAAGGCTCCATGACCACTGTGTGGAGAACAAACTGGAGATGAGCAAGAACGGGAGAAGGCAGACCATACGGGCGGCCGTGGTAGGACATCTCCTCACAAGCTTCTTTTCAGCAGCGAATGAGGCTGGCACCATGACGGAGCGTGGGTCACCCAGTGACAGAGCATTCGAGAGATGGTCTGAAGAAGACCCGAGTCGGGGTCCAGGCTCTGAGACTGATTCTTTGTAGACACCTGCGCAAATCAGTAAACTTGACTGGAATCCAGATGTAGAATAGTAGAAAGTCATTGGTGCCTGGAGATCCTCCTTCTCTTCCTCTTTAGAAGACCTTTCTCCTCTTATTCATCTGGAAAATGCAAACTATCCTTCATAGCCAGCTCCTCACTTTCTCTTGTGGTAACATCTCTCATCACAGAATATTTACTAGTGTCCCTGCAGTACCCCCAACACTGGGTGTAACGGAAAGCGTGTTTTAAAATCACATTGTTGATTGATTGATTGATTTACTGTCGCGATTTTGTCATCTAAACCGTATGTAGAGCACCTTGCTTAGAAATGTCTGCAGGGCAGGGGCGCCTGGGTGGCTCAGTGGGTTAAAGCCTCTGCCTTCGGCTTAGGTCATGATCCCGGGGTCCTGGGATCGAGCCCCTCGTCGGGCTCTCTGCCCTCTCTCTCTCTCTGCCTGCCTCTCTGCCTACTTGTGATCTCTGTCTGTCCAATAAATAAATAAATAATCTTAAAAAAAAAAAAAAAGAAATGTCTGCAGGGGGAAAAACTATTGCTGATTCATTTCTATAAATCAATGTTTATCTCCTTAAACACTCTAAATTTTGGTAAATTTCGTTCACATACACATTCTCCCATCCTGGTTTATTTTGAGGGAACGTTGTGGTGCTGTGCATGAGATTATTTTAAACATTATTATAAAGGTTTTAAATATTATTTGAGAGGTCTACCATATGATTTTGGGGGGGGGGATTGTTCTATTAGTCTCTTTCCAGAATTTGTTTACAAAAAATGCTTGCATTAAGGCAACCAATAGGCTCCTGGCTGACAGCAAAGAAGGGACGTAGGACCTTATAGTTTGTTATAATGGCTCTCTGGGGTCTTGCTGCTGTTAACTTAGATAACCCTCAATGCTCACTTCAAGTCCCATATTCTTCACAAAACCTTCTAGTTTGGGGGCCAATATTCCACCCACCTCCACTGAGCTTGGACCATTTAAATGAGGACAGTCTCTGCCAGCATCGTGGAGAAACAACGTGGAAGGAACTTGGGTCCATGAGTGACCATTGCAGGACAGCAATGGACCTGCCTGGGCTCTGGGCTATCACAAGAGGTAGATGTCAGCTTCTCTGTTGTTGGAATCACATTATTGATTTTTTTTTTCAGAATAGCTAAGCCTTTTATTCTATCTATATAAAAATTGGTCCCTGAAGAGAAATGCTATGGTAACCAAAAACCTAAAATATGTGTCATTGAATCGGGTGTTGGTATAACAGATAGGATCATCTGGAATGGGTTTTTGTGGCATAGTAGCCTTTTTTTAATGAACTAATCCATGTTTGAGTCTTCATTTTGGTCCATGTTCATTTCCGCAGAACTTCCTTAGTACTTTTGATTTGAATCTTAGTTCTTTCTGTGACTAGTCCTGCATGTCGAAGGAGTACTTAGTGTGTCCTAATAATCATCCATTGGCCTATTGTTTTATAGTTTTCAGAGTGTTTTACATTTCTCAGTGCATTCAATCTTCCCAAAATTAATGAGATTTTGGGATTTATTTATCCAACATTTATCAGATATCTTTTATGTGCCATCTAATGGACTGGGTTTGCAAGTAACTTCTTCAACTGGGGCTTTTGTCTAAAAATGATTTCACTTAAGAACAAATTAGAAGGAGTCTCCAGTGAAAATATTGTTATCATGCTATTTTTGCATCTCTCTTGAACCTGGGACGTTAAATGATGTGCTCCAAATTGCATAGCTGGTTAATGCTCTATCTGTTGTGCGGGTACCTATCAACTCAAATGGTAAGCTATCCAGAATTTCTAGAGGTTTATAAAATGTATTTATTAAGTATTTCAGTTCATAATAATTTTTGTTTATATATTTCCACCCATGGTTTGTAATGCTGAAGCAAAGAACAAATCGTATTGATTTTACCGAGTGAGGCTGTGGTTCTGTCAATAGTGAGTTCATTTAATTCTTAGAGCCTAGGAAGTGAGTGCTTTTGGGGGTAAAATGTCGCAGACCAGTTGAGACCAACTGGAAACAGCCCTTGAGCAACAGTTGAATTACATTGTTTCTCAGAGTACCTAATACAGTACCTTTTTTTTTTTTCAAATCATGTTATGACTCAAAGGCTGATGGATGATTTGATTTCTTCCCGGGTCACCTTGCTAGGACAAAGAAGCAGAGGCATCATGACAGCAGTGAGCGTGATAGCAAAATAAAATATATGAGAGAGGAGAAAGAATCACCAGGCGAAAAGATGGTGGGGGGCAGGGGGAGGAAAAGAGCTGGGTGGGGGCCTGAGCAGGGAAAAGAATAATTAAAAGGACTCAGGGCTGGTGGGAAAATGGGGGAAAAAAAAACTGAAAAGGAGAAGAACTGGTGACACTAGCTTTAGCCCAAATTAAATAGCATGGAATGTAGAAGGCGAACAAAATGAGAGACTCTTCTGTGTCTAGGTGCCTTGTTCAATGTAGTTTGAAAATACAAGGACATTGAGATACTGAGATTTAAAAGACCTTGAATTTATTCCCGAAATACCTGTTGAGTTCTTACTATGTGCAAAGCCTGGAAACTGAATGATGATGTAAAGAGAGTGAGGAAATTTCCCTCTTGGAGCTCACAGTTGAGATCAATGCATAGTAACAGACCCACGTTCTTGCGTCCTTCCTCTGCTTGTGGAAACAGGAGCTGGAAGAGGTGTGCTGTCTTTTTCCCCACCTTTGGGATTAGAACAGATTCAGCATTGAGGGATTAAGGGCTGGACAGCCTAGGTTTCCAATCTCTTTCGCTTTTCCTTGCCTACTGAGGAAAGGACGTGGCCATAACCGGGCTTGAAATGGGGAAAATGAAGTGGTTTCCTGAGACAATCTGTTGACCTCTGTCAGCTCAGTAGAGAAGAGCCCTTGAGCATGAAGGTTTTTGGCTTGACTTCTCTCTAGAAAGTGTCCCCCAGATCATCACTATGGTTTCCACTGGTGTCAAAGCATTGCTGAAAGAATTTTTTTGTTTGTTTGTTTTTACTTTAGGCTGACAGGCTTGCATGGTAACTATATCTGCTTTTCTACATCTTTGTTTGACACTGGGTTGACCTCTGCTTACCTCATACTTGCTAAAAAGAAACATATCTAATACCATCCACCTTTGTGATAAGAGCAAGGGAAAACAAACACTGGGAAGGCCTTTTAGAAGCAGATGACCTAATATGTATTAGCTGTCAGAACCACGCTCTTACAAGAGTCCAAGAGACTCCAGGGACGTCCACCATAGGCTTGTCTTGGGAAGGGAGCTCAGGGTTTAGAACTATGTTCTGCGCAGAGTTCTAGGCTAACCCTGGCAATAGTTCGCCTTGCGTGATAGGTTCAATGGATCGATAAAGTGAAATGTAATTTCTTAGCCTATGATTCTGTTTCACACCATAATTTCTACATTCAGGCAAGGATCAGTGAGCTCAGACAGACAGTTAGGTCATAGGATGAGGAAGAGCCTCCAGGAGTATCCAGTCCACAATCCGGTCAACAATTCCATCTTCCCCTTGGAATGATGAGCTTCTCCCTCACCTCTATTTTCCTTCCCTTGGTTTGACACAAACTGCTCAAAGGTCACCGAAGTCCCCTAGGTTGCTCTAGGAAGAGGGCTTTGGGCCACCTCAGTGACGTGAAGCTAAAATACAATGTGAGTCTGTGAAATAGCAGTTGCCCTGAGTTTTTTCTGGAAGTGTTAACTACTGACGATTTTCCTGGCCTCGCACTTGCACAAGTACCATTGTCATCAGGCAGAGAGGAGGGGAGATTAAAACAAACAAACAAACAAAACTTTGAGTTTAAGAAAGAAATCCTATTTAATTTATGTAATTGTTTGAACGTAGATGTCATAATGTATTAACTGACACATCGACTGAGGAGAAAGACTTCTGGAGATGATTTTAGGGTTAGAAAGCCAAGTGTGGGGGTTAGTGAATGTGTTGGAGGACGGAAAAGAAGAAGGGCAGATATGCAGAGGGAGGCTCCAGAAAGGCAGATATCTGAAAGTAGGTGAAATCCAAGGATTTTAAGGAGTGGAAAGCCTCCATGGGGGATGGCTCCCAGATGTCATTTCCATTTCATGCCTTCACTCCTGTGCTGTCCTCTCCATGTGTAGACGACTCATCACATTTCATCACCAGCCCTGCCTTGGACTCTACCCCACCCGCCAGGCTTCTTCAACCACTTTCTGATCATTGTACTTGGGTATCTAATAGGCATCTCAAAACTAACCCTTAAAAAATAAATCTTGGTTCCTTGAAAACTTGTCTATCCTTGCCCCAGTGAACCTTCTACTGTATATATATATATGTATATATGTACATATATATACATGAATTATATATTATAAATATAATAAATATAAATAATATAATAAATGATATAATAAATTT
>RCUC01137728.1:0-38873 GCA_003697995.1 Taxidea taxus jeffersonii
AGTACCCCCCCTTCATGTGTTTCTAGAGTGATGTAACACTTCTTCCTAATTCTTCTGAATAATACTATGCTATTTGTACAAATACATTTGTTCTTAAAACTTAAAAATCTGTAAGCTCCATATAGAAAAAAAAAGGGCAGCATTTTAATAGCAGTGTACATTCATAGTAGCTAGGAAGTGTAGCACTGCACCAAATTTTCCAGGCCATATGGAAGTGAAAAGAAAGGCATCTGAGATAATATTGCCAATGTGAAATAACTTTCATGATTGGAAAATATAATAATGAACTCTATCCTGAGGGTCCTAAAGGTACTTAAAAATAGCATCAACAGGTCTCCCCCTTAAATGAATTAGGTGTGATCCTATCAGGAGGCAAGCTGTCTTTGAAGCTTATGACTGTAGCTTGTGCAAACACAATGTAAAAACAAAGGAGGGAGAGGGGAAGATCAGAAATTTTAGATAGGAAAAAGGGTAGAACTATGCTGTGAATATGTAGCCTCCTTCAAATGGACTATTTTGCACATGCTGTTATTGCAAAAGTCATTAATGTTATGGTATGTCTTGGAATTTAAGTTGGAGCTGGAAATAATGACATAACACAATGAATTCATCATGATATGACACTAAAACATTAGTGAGTACATCATGAAATAATCATGATTTGCAACTGCATCTTTCTCTCATTTTACAAAGGAATTGGCCAAGCATGGATCTTTCTGATAGCAGTATTTTTCAGGAAGAACATGGGAAAACAACTGCAGTAAGCAATGGAGAAAGGGTTACAGCATTCATTTAAATGCATGTGGAGTGTCTTTGGATCATAATTAGAATCTCACATCGTTCTGGCTTTCAGTCAGTAACTTTGTGCTCATCTAATATAAAACATAAGTGGAAAATTTTCACCCATGTTCATAAAAAGCAAATATCTTGAAGTACTTGAAGAACTCAAGCTCTGTATATGAGTACAGGCATGTTTCAAAAATAACCACTGAAGCAATCCCATTACTGGGAGGACTGCTGCACTCTATAATTATGTTTGACAGGTTTTTCAGATCTTTCCTCCTCCAAATTATCTGAATTTGAGTGAAAGCCAGAGGGCTATCTTGAAAATTGATGAAAAAAATATGAATGTGCTTTTCTAGGGTATCAAACCTGATGTGTCATAAGCACAGGACTCTGGTAGGTATAAAAATTCTTGTTAAAAGGAAGATTTCTTGAAGGACATGTCTTTAAACATACATGCTATAAGAATAACATCTAATGAATAAATAGCCAGTAGCAAATAGGAAAAAGCCTTCCTGCTTGCACTAATGTTCTCAAGTTGAGGTTCTTTAATTTAACCAATGCCAGTATCTCCAGCAAATATTGATTCAACAGACATTTGGGAAATTGTCATGTGGCAGGCACTATGCAAGGCACTGGGAATGCAAAAGAGCAAAAGATAGAGCCCCTTGTTCTTCAGATGGCCCACCAAATGGAGATACTCATATATACAATTTAATAGGATATAGTGTCACATCGTTCATCAATATTTATAAGACTGGTGAAATAATAAATCATAATTGCTTGTAATTCTCCAAATAAGTGTTATATACATTCTATATATGCTCCTTCTTGTACCCCATGAGTTTGTAATGAGTTAAATTTTAATAACCTTTAGTTAAAGAACATCAACTCCTATTCATCAGCTAACATTTGATAAATTTTTTCTGCTTCAGATATGTCCTTGGCTCTTTGAAACTACTATCTCTGTTATAAAAACAAAAATCTAAAATACTTTGGGATACCATTCCCATTATCATGTATTCCTTGCTCATAGGTAGAGACAGTAAGAAATAGAAGTATTAACATGATATATAGAAAGCAGAGAGTAGTGAGAAAGTAATATACAAGAATGTCACAAACTAATAAACATGTAATTCATCTTCTAGGCTGTATGTTGGGAAGTAAATAGAGATATTCACAACATCAAGCAGTATCATATTTATGAATGAAATCTACATATTACAAATGACACTACTATATATCAAGATTGGTATTTCAAACCAGATTGTAATTTCTCTGTCTAGATATTTCACTGTAGTTTAAAAATGAGTTTTTTTAACTGACTTATCCTTTCTTCATACGTCTACAATTTATTATTCTAGCCCATAACATTGTAAAGACTTCTAAATCCTATATTACATGTATTTTGGGTATGTTGGAGTAGATATATTTCCTACAGCTTAATTTTCCTCAGTTCTTTTAATCTATATTTTTAACATTTAGTTTTGAATTTTATTTAAAAATCATTATACTTACATTAGAAAAACAAAATGGGAGATCAAATAATTCCCATGTTTCCTGTTTAGAGCCAAGTAAAGAAAATGCATTCATGTCAGTTCATAATGATAAAGTTATTTATGGAGCACTTACTCCACAGTGCTCTTTCTCACATCTGATGTTTCCTTCCTGTGAAGGTAGCTGAATGAATGTGACTTCGTGTCTCTCTGTGTGTGTCTTTTTTACTCTACTCCTAGGAAGGGAGAGTCACTTTTGAGACTATAAATTGGAGAGTATGAACAGACCCAGTTCCACATTCTTTCTCTGGGGCATGAGCTGCAGGCAGAGAGCACATGACCACCGTGCTGAAAGCATGGGACTGCAATGGGGGCTGCCTGAGGCTGGATGGGGAAATCTGCCTCATTCTTGAGTTTGGTTAGAAGTTGATTTGTCTTTCACATATGCCTTCCAGCCTGGCCTCTATAATTAACACAGATGCTATTTTGACCTCTATCTTTATTCCTTTTTTTATTTACTTGATTTTCTCAGCCAAGAAATCAAATGTGAGGTTGCTGAGTAACTGCTAAATACCCTTCTCTCTTTCCTGGTTGGGTTCAAAGCAGGTTGAGTACCCTAAGCCAGACACTGAGCCAAGTGTGTTATATGGACCCCCATGCATTCCTCACAAGAGCACTGTAAGGGAAATGGAATTACTCCCATTTGGGAAAGGAGGAAACTCAAGTTTAGACAAATTAACACCCTTGCCTGAGGATGCAGTGACAGAGTTGGGATTTAAACCCAGACCCGATTCTGGAGCCAAAAATCTTAACCACTATGCTATATGACTATACTGAAATTCCCACTAGAATAACACTAGCTGAAGAAGAACCAAGGAGTGAATACATGCATATGTACCACTTATCCCAAGCCAGGTTTCACAAAATAATAGGTGACATTATTAAAGAGACACCCCCCCATCACAAGGACACATGGATTTCAAGAATGACCGACAACTACTTTTATTATAGTGGTTAACAATTTGTCCTGCCTTTGGGTCAAAAATCAGAAGTTTGGCTCCTTTTTCTAGATTTAAAATCAGCCAGTTCAAAATGTCACCTATTTTGTAAGCCCTAAAGCACAGTTGAGGTAGAAAGCGGAAATAAAATGACCTGCAATGCATTTCAGCCAGGTGAGTGACAGCTCTTGAATCTCTACATTGTTTCAACTGGGAGTTCTTTTGTCTATTTATTTTTTATTAACTTTCTTCTAATCAAATAAGGAAATCCAACCTCAAACCAGAGTGACTTACAACCCTCACTAGTCTGTTCTCTGCCAGTGGTAAAACATTAACTTAGCTGCTTGAAAGCCCTGTGAAAAACTAAAATAAAATAAAATAAAGCAAAACATATTTGGCAAATAATAATGATTTTGAACTACTTAAGTTCTCAATATAGACTGATGTCATTTTATTTTTCTTTTTTCCTTTCCACCTGCTAATTTTACCTCCCATCTTCTAAAGTGGTCTTCCTCAAATTAGCTATCTATTAGGGAAAAAATAAGGATTTCATCCCTCTCTCACCACCTCTTTTGTTGGTCATTTCTCAATAATCCTGTAGTCATCAAATAAGAACAGAGATACATGACAATAAAATCTCTCTGGTCCTCAGAAGTTGTTGTGAGTTTTTTTTTTGCAGGGGCAGTTTGTTATAGCTAACCACACTAACTCTGTAAGTCTTAGAAGTAAGGAGGAGCTGAATTGGCACAGATGAAAAAGAATCCATAAGCATATGTGATTTGCCATAGGAAATGATGTATGGTTAAGGATGATTAAAATAGTCACAAGGAAACTGGCAGAGCATTAGATGATACTATTAAAATAACTACATAATAATATATAGCTCTTGTTGAGAGCTAAAAATATTTCTGGGACTTTTTTTTTCATTCAGGTGCTTAGATTCCAAACTCTTTATAAACATAATGGGATATTTGTTTGTATAAAATGGGCCAAGTGCATTACCAATTGCTTTTTTTAATATCTCATACAGATTAAATAATGTTTCTGGTTTGGGAGCTTTTTAAAAGTCTATTTCACTGTGAAGAGTAACTAGAATAAAATAGTTTTTCTTTTGAGCCAGTATTAATCATTACTCTAAATAACTTCTTATAAAATACCAAGAGAATTGGGGAAATGTGGGAAAGGGGAGTAAAACAACTCTATAATGCCTGAGAATGTTTAGTTTTTATTAATACAGGTTATAAAATCAAGTCTTGCACAGTGTGAAGTCATACATTGGGTCAATCAGTTTTCACATTTTTATTTCATATTTCAAATTAATTGTGCATTACTTTATTTTCTAAGTGATGACTTAACGTGGCTTCCCTGGGAGATTGATGCTGAGACCAATATGGCTGTGTGCACGTGGGAGTGCACTAGGCGAGGACTCAGGAACGACACTTGTGAGACAATATAGCGTACGGGATTAGACAGAAGGAGAAGTTGATGTGCCACATACTTGCCACAAAGGCCTTGGCTAATCTCTCTGAGAGCCCTGGAGAAGGATGACCAAGAGACGTTTCCTAAGAAGACAAGGGAACTGAGTCTGTAGTCACCTCTCCTATTTCGACACTTAATGGTAATTGGATGCAGATGTCTCCTGAGTGTGGCTACCACCTTTTGTGAGCCAGTTCCTTCAGTTGATAGAAGTTCCCAGGGTCTTAACCATGAGTTTTCAGTATCCAGCATTCCAGATTGCTGAGACAATGAATTCCTTACCACTGAAAGGGGATCCAGGCAGAGCTCTATATGTTTACGCCAGCCACTCTATGAAAGAACATGACTAGATAATTGGCTTCATTTTATAAATGCCACACTTGCAACCAAATCTTCACTCTAATGCGGAAGGTAGCATAACACTATAATTTTCAAGTGGGTGTCTCATTACCTACTTAAAAAGTAACATAATATGTTGATATTTTTTATGGTTTTGGTCTAAAATAATGCTCAATGTCTTCAGGAGGGGAATTACTTATAGCATAAGGACCAGTGCATGGCTTTCTGCTGCTACTTTATACTTAAAGCATTGTCCATTCACCATATCAATGCATTTCAAAGATCCTTGTTACTTTTACTGAGCACTTACTATATATCAGAAACAGTGCTGGAAATAGGAGTTAGAGAGATAAAAGAGTTGTTTCTGGCACACATTGGCTAGTAAAACAGAATACAACAACTGAACAGATGGTCACAAGCCAGTGTGACAAGTGCTCTGACAGAAGTGTCATAAGGTGTGATCTACCTAAACCAGACTAGGCCTGTATTTTAACCATAAAACCTTGGGTGAGGTATGGCAAGGCCAGATCCAGATCCAGAAAGAGAGCAGAAAGAGTTTTACTGTTTTTTAATACTCACAGTTCCCTATGGAGAACATAGCACTCCACATAGGACCACTCAAGGGAAGAACCCGGGTTAGTCATAAGGCAGAAGGTGGGAGGGAAGGAAAGAGAGATGCAGCTGGGAGCCAGCTTAGGATTGGTAAATCTGAATAACTTCAGAGAGCTCTGGGACATTGGTATTGTCCTTGATTGCCTGGTACCTAGTCCTGGGACAATTAGGGTGGGTGTTTCATGGCTCAGAATATAAGAACCCAATACAATAAGGGAAGTGGTTGGGGTATGGATTTAAATCAGCTGCTCAAGAAGGGAAACTAACTTCTAGCCATGATCTCAAAGTATGTCAAAGCAGTATTTTTAAAAAACTGTATTACAACATGATTTGAAGTGAGGGAGACCTCAGGGATAGTAATTTCTTAAAAATATCATTGAAGTAGAGCTTTGAAGGAATGTTAATATGCATTCTCTTTGTGTGGGATAGGTTTACACACATTATCTACTAGCAGATATAATGATGACTGTAGAAATTAGACTTAATATTTATCATCCTTTTGATTATAAAGAAGGATACACATGTAAGACATCAGTATTATTTTGAAGACAAAATAATTGTTCTTTTCCTTTGAAACACTTCTTCAACTTTCCTATAAAATTAACTGATATCATCAGCTATAATACTGCACAAAAATGATTAATGTACAACTACAATATATTATTAAGCATTCAGTTTCTGTACTTATTTAAATAAGCAAAGAATACTGCAACAACACCAATATGAAATCCAAATTAAAATGAAAGGTTTTTTTTTGTTCTAAGAATGATGACGACTACTGATAAAGACTGTCAAAAATTGGGATGCCTGCCTGACTCATGATTTCAGCTCAGTCATGATCTCAGGGTTGTGAGACTGAGTCCCATATCAGGCAATGCATTGAGTGTGGAACCTGCTTAAGATTCTCTCTCTCCATCTGCCCTTCTCTGTTAAAAAAAAAATCTAAAACAAAAACAAAAACAAAAAAAGCTGTCAAAAATTAAAAATTAACAGTCACCATCTCTTTCTGCCCCAAATATAGCAAAACTCTAGTTCTAATCTTACATTTCCTCTTTCCACTGATGGCATTATTTTCTTAAAAAATGTTTGTCTCTCTTTCTCTCTTTTTCTGTCTTTTTCTTACTAGTTCTTCCCACTCATTTTACTCCTATTGTCATGTAATTGTTGATTCAATTTCCATAATGCTTATCAAATTATAACCCTTAATTAAGAATAATCTTAATCTTAAGAAAGACTATTCCTTAATCTTTCTAGATTATGCTACCTTATAAGTCTCCTAACCAGTTCCCTGCCTTACTTTGTTTTCTCTAAAATCCATCCCAAAGAGGCCTTCATAAATACATGTTCACTACCATATTGCCCCATCCTTAACTCCCTAAAGCATTAGACTAATCATACCACTCCCCAACTCAGAAAACATAGATGGCTTTCAGTCTTTCATTGGTGGTATCTCCAAAAGAAGATAAGCCAGGACAGTTCACTGGGGGGTCAAAAAGAAACTACTATGATATCTGTTCATCTAAAAGAATTTAGAAATAATAAATATTATTTATATTAAATCCTATTATTCATAATATCCCAATACCATCCTGAGAGACCATGTGTTAGAGTCCCATGACAACCTCACACCTTCACTTATTGAGCACATGGCAAAGCACATGAGTTTTTATACCAGATAGTCATTTTTTTCCAACGACCAACTACAAAATCTTTAAAATATTTTGTAAAGAGATAAAAGGGTCTGAGCAAATTATATATACAATACAAAAGTTTGTTGGCTATTTCATGGCAGAACATTTAAAAGAGGTAAGGGGTACCTGGGCATCTGAGTCAGTTAAACTTCTGACTCTTGATTTCAGCCTGATTTTAGCTTAGAATCTAGAGATCAAGCTCCATGTCAGACTCCATGCTCAGTGTAGTCTGCTTGAGATTCTCTCTCTCCCTCTGTCCCTCCTCACATCAAAATAAAATAATATAAAATATAAAAGAGGCACAAAATTTTAAGAAGATATATACAGTTTTCTTTCATAAAGACTAGTAGTTTCCAATTGTACTATTCCTTTCTGTAATGATGATCAGTTTTCAGAAATATATTGCCCAGCACGTGTTGAAAGAATAAATACTTAATTTATACCCCCAAGGTAAAGATTATGAATTAATAATGAGTGAGAAAATAACTGCTGTTCAAAAGAACTCATGCTATGTAGAAGGCATTTAGAAAATGGATATTTGGAAATACATCTGCCCTATGTGATTCTGTTGCTGAAAAAAAAAGCTTGATTTATAAACTTTAAAAAGTAGAAAAAGGATATTATAATCTGTTAAAAGATTTCCCAAATTCAAAAATTTATTAGACTCAAAACTACTACTTGTTAACAGAATAAGAATATAACATAAACTTCGACAGACTGAGAATAGATGATTAGTATTTAAAAAGATGGAAATTTACTACTTAATTCAACAAAAGTCTACAAAATTGATGGATAGGATTTAAAAACAAATATGATTTAATAAGTCAAGAAAATAGTACATTTTCCCATTCATATCTACACTGTTTTGTGAGGCGTTATTTTTAGCTTTAGTTGTGGTTAAAACCAAATAAAATCAAATTTAACAGAGAACCAGATTTCTGGGTTGCTGTATCACATAGAGTTAAACCAAGATTTTATAAGCAATGAAGAAAATTCACTCATGTTGCTCTTACACAAAGTAATAGTTAATATATAATAACTTGATAAAATGTTCATAATATTTTAGGGAGAAAAAATGGGTCATATGTGACAAGTAAATAAAACTAAATAATACATAAAGTTACTTAAAATATTTAAAATATCTTTATGTAGTTATATATGGTTAAACATACATACATATATATGTATATATATAGCTGTATATTTTTGTATATACACATACATATGTATGTATGTATACATACATATATGTATATATAGTCAATATATTTTTGTTTCCCAATGAGGTACAAAATATAACAAGTTAGAGTCTCATTGGAGTTGTTCAACATTGACTGACATTTGAAGGCCCAGTAAGTATTGTGGGGAGGGGACTATCCTGTGTCTAGTAGGATTTTTGGCAGAATCCCTGGCTTCTACCCACCAGGTACCAGCAGCATCCACCCATAAGTTATAATGTAAAATGTTTTCATATATTACAAAATATGTTCTAGGGAGACAAGGCATCCCCCATTGAAAACCATCATTCTGTAGAGTAAATTTCAAACTCTTCAACCCAACATCAAAATCTTGCACAATCTGAATGGAGCCTAAATTTCTAATCTTATCATTTATTAATCTAATTTCTAACATTATCTTTTCTAATTTTGCTCACTAATTATCCTCCATTGCCACCCTTTCTCCACATACACCTTATCACACTGTTACATTAAATTTGCTCTTCATTATTTACCCCTATATGCTTACTAATGACTAGAAAGATATTCTCATTTCTTTATGACAATATCTTACCCAATCCTCAAGATCCATTATAAATTATGTCTCCTTATTAAGGCTTCCTTTAAATTTCCTTTTTAGAAGCAACCTGCCCTCCAAGTATAAAATAAATCTTTTAGTTTTTACTGAAAACTGTCTTAGGCTTCTCTATTTTCAGTATTTTTCTTCCTTCTCAAACCCACACTAGATCTCTCGTAAAAGCTGTACAAATTTAAATTATTGCTAATGCTATTGTTAACATGACATTTGCTAATGAGGGACAATGGAGTACAACTCGGGCTTTAAGAAGAAAATTGTAAATTTGTATATATTTAAATAACATGTCCAACATGTTATATTACTAACTAGTAATATACAACATGTTATATATTACTAACTGAAAAGTGTATCTTATGGAATACTACATATATTATAATATCTTTAAGGAAAAGATAAACATTATCCTTATATGTGCAGAAAAAAAAATTATAAAAAGACAGACAAGTAACTGTAGCAGTGGTTATTTTGGGGATGTGAGAAAGGAATCATAAATTATAGAATGATTTTATAATTTTAAAAGAGTTTCTCAAAAGTTATAAAATTTAGTACAATTTTAATGGTTTACCTGCATTTTCTTGTTAGAAAAGTGCTTCCCTGCAGACTGCAAATTCCTAAATGGATAGAGTCTAGCCTTAGCCTGTACATGGAAATAGTAGCCATTTTTAGAGTGATCTTTTAACACTGCTTTTTTCTCTGAGCCTGTCATCCTGAGTCCTGTGAGTTTGACAGAAGCTGTTTCTAAATCATTACTAGTTAGTAATCAATAATAGTACAGTCCCTTTGTAAAGATTTCTCTGTAGATATCCAGAAAGGTAAACTGAAATTCCTATCAGGAGAGGCAAGAATATTTCTTGGAAGGAAGGGTTAAAATTTAATATTTGAATTAAGGTCATAACATCTTCATCTTAACATCTTGGTTTTACCCAAAAGAAGAGAAGAATTTAGTCAACAAGACAGCTTGGCTTTTCTAAGATCTTCCTTGCTACCTAAACCAGACATCTCACCAGACCTCCTGGGTTATTCATTTAACCAAAGGGGCATTTAGAGTCCTCTGCTTTAACCTTCCTAAAGTATAAAGCAACAACTCATAAATGTCTGCTGTGAGGATGAAGCTAGCCCCAACTCTTATTTTTCCATGTAATGGATTAATAAGTCAGTCAATGGTTCATAGTCTCGGTCATGATCTGTCAAACTGTCCACACAGAAGTACAGTACAGAAACTGGGAGCAAAGGAAGACATTGAGCTGCCTTTGAGAATTCGTAATGGAAATGTTGAGTCCCATGACCCAGAAGAGTCTTAAATGAAAATTTCAAGGCATATAGGAAAAAAATTTAGGAGAACTTTCTTTGTAAGGCACACAGTATGAAAAGCCACTCGAAGTTCCCATTTTGGGAGCAAGAACATTTTTGCTGATTTTTACTGCAAATTGCCACAGATAACATGGTAATTATGTATGTTGAAAATAGTCTAATTCTGAGTCATTCAGTAAAAATTAAAGAAAAATGATGGCAAAAAAAGTCTATTTGAAAACCTCATATAGAAATCTTTTCAAAATAGCATCCAACTTTTCCTAGGAGAGCACCCCCTTTGGTCAGGGTCATTTGATTGTGAAAAGCTGATTTCTCTGAGCATGTTTTATCTCTTAGAGGAATCAGAAATTTTTAACTCATTAAAAGACCACAAGCCTCATACAAATAAAGTAGAATATGAGATAAATTATTAAAGGAGCAGAACCATTCAGAAGATGTTGTTCTACTTTTGTAAAAAATAAACAGAACTATGAGTAAGAACATATGAACACAGAAATAAGTGGAAGAATAATCAGATATAGAAGACAGAGAGAAGGCAATAGCTATTGGGAGCCATCAGGAATCTTACAAGTATAGAATTAAAAGAATATCTTATTAGGGGTAGAAGACCCTATTCAAAAATCTTTCTTTTGTCCTAAATACCAAGGCAAAAAGAAAACTTAAGACCTGAGACCTGAAGGTCACATTCTTACCGAGATTTATAAGCACCATAGTACATTTAGTACTTGTGGTATATTCAGTGCCTGCTGCACTTCAGCAATATGGACTGACAGGAGCAATGCCCTACTGTTATAAGGCATTGTACCCCAGGGATTTCCTGGTCTAGTGTGCAGAGGTCTTCCATCTTCTTTTGACTCTTATGGAAGAAACATAACACTTTTTCCATAGCAGAAGTGGAAAAAAGGAAAGTGTCTTTTCTTATCAACTTCTCTCTCTCTCCCATTGGGAAAGAAGATTAAAACAAAAGAAAAAAGAGAAAGGGAAAAAGAAAGAAAGAAAGGCCCTTTGAGTGTTCAGCTATGGATTCAGGAGAATGCTGTACTCATCATGACATCTTGGCTCTATCTGATTACTCAAAATAATTAGGAAAACACCTGCCTGTTTATTTCTATATCCACACTGTTACAAGCATTGGGGTAGGGGGCCAGAATCTGTGCCTGTCTGTTCACTATTGTGGTTTCATAGTTTTAGAATATAGGCAATAAACATCTATTTGTGAAATGGGTAGATGAGAACTCACACACTGCAACAATTATAGCAACTCCTGGAATGTTGGCACTAACCTAGAAAGTAAAGTTGTTATCCTCAAAGATAAAACACTAAGTCATATTCAAAACAAATACAATCCTCATGTAGCTTTTGATGAAAGAAATACATTTAGGATCTTTAAGACCATGCCCAAAAGTCTAATCTTTTAGGAATGGTAAGTTGTCATAAAATTATTCAGAGCCATTGAGGTTTATTCACTGCAACTTCAATATGTAGAACCAAGTAACACCCAAATCCTCAGATTTACTTTGGACCAACAAAAACATTAACTGAGGACACAGAATATACAGGTTACCTATGTGTATCCAGCATGATTCAAACTGAGAAACAGATCCAGTGGCCAACATACATTAAGAGATTTATTGCAAGGAAATGACTAATATGATTGTGTAGGCCTGCAAACCAAGCCTGAAATCTGAAGAACAGGATGCCCCCCGCCCCCAGCAAGTGGTAAAGCTGACATCCACAAGCACAATTCCTTTGGGGCAGCCTCAGTTCTTCACTGAGGCTGTTAAGGCCTGTCAATGGATTAAATCAGGACCACTCACATTATTTAGGATGCTCCTCCTTTCTTACCTCAACTCAACTGATTATGGACTTTAATCACATCTACAAAACATTTCCACAGAATTATGGAGATTATTACACAGAATTACACAGAATTATGTAGGAACTGTGGGCGATAACCTAGCCAAGCTGAAAAATAAAAACTGTCCATCATACTGTTTGATGAGGGGAGGGCAAAGATCATAAAATATGGCTCCTTTTTGCAAGCCCACTAAAGAAATAATAAGGTATCTCCATGAACACAAAGCAGGAGGCAATGCTTCCTCTAGAAAATTTTAACTGAAGTGCTATGGAGAAATTTAGGAAAGATAATATCTGACTCAAAGGAAAAAAGATCTTAAGGTTGAGATGGCATTTAGGCAACAAGATCTAGACCACAGTATAACTTCACCAATAACAATGCAACTTTGAGAAACTCACTTAACCTCAATGAACCTCAAAGTGATTCTTTTTTTTTTTTTTTTTTTAATTTGACAGACAGAGATCACAAGTAGGCAGAGAGGCAGGCAGAGAGAGAGGGAAGCAGGCTTCCTGCTAAGCAGAGAGCCTGATGCGGGGCTCAATCCCAGGACCCTAGGACCATGACCTGAGCTGAAAGCAGAGGCTTTAACCCACTGAGCCACCCAGGCGCTCCTCAAAGTGATTCTTTTTTTTTTTTTTTTTTTAGAGGAGAGAGGGAGAGTGGGCGCACACACCAGCTCAGGCAGAAAGGGGAGGAAGAAGGAAAGGGAGAAGCAGGCTCCCTGCCAAGCAAGGAGCCCAATGTGGGACTGGATCCCAGGACGCCGGGATCATGACCTGAGTCGGAGACAGCCCCTTAACCAACTGAGCCACCCAGGCGTCCCCTCAAAATGATTCTTAAATGGGGGTCACAAGCTTGCCCTGCTGAACTCATTTTTTTTGAAAATGAAATGTGAAAATGTAACTGAAAATATTAAGTAAATTATAAAATACTTTATTGTTTTCTAGATTTTTATATCACAGTAGGCTGAATAATGACCCCCAAAGACGCCCATGTCCTAAGTCCTAGAACTTGTGAATATGTTGTTACTTTAAACAGCAAAAGGGATTTTACAGATGTGATTAAAATTAAGAATCTTAAAATGAGGAGATTATCATGGATTATATCTTTGTGGGCAAGGGAGGCAGTAGAGTCAGAGCCAGAAAGGAAGCCATGTGATGACAGATGCAGTGTTCAGGATGATGTGATTGCTTCCCAGAAGGGTACTGTGAGAAAATAAACAGAGTCTTATTTAAAGCCTCTGAAGGGAACATGGCCCCACTAACACCTTGATTTCAGCCTTGTGTAACCCATTTTGGACTGCTGGCCTTCAGAACTGTACGATAAATAAATTTGTGTTGTTTTGAGCTACAAATTTTATGGTAATTTGTTATAGGAGCAATAGGAAACTAATGCATATATATAGCCTTGAAGGGTATTTATTGTGTCTAAGAAGGCTATTTGTCCCCAGTGTGCATCCTCCTTTGTCCATCTTTAGCTGAAGACATTTAGAATAAAGACTAATCTTCCTTTGCGCCAGGATGACAGATAAGTCATTTTTGCCTGGGCAAGGTAAGGGGAAGAGAGGTGTGTAGCTTCTGCAAAGTATCCTTGAAGGATATAAGCTTCTCCTTTTTCTTTCCTTTCTCTTTCACACTTGCTGTAATTAGGATGTTATGAATGAAACTAGACCAGACAATTATGTGAGATGGAAACTCATGTTGAGGACAGCGGAGCAAAAATAGGCAGAAGAGCAAAAATAGACAGAAGAAGCCAGGGTCCTTGATTGTAGAGTCTCTATATTAATTCTTAGCCAAGTATCCAGACTTGTATATGATAGACAAATAAATTTTTGGCTTGTTCACACATGATTATTTTGAATTTTCACCCACTCACAGCAAAACTTAATTTTACCTAGTATATTTCTGTTTCTCAATTAAATAGACAATCTTTTGCATACATAATAAAAATGAGTACTAGGTAAAACTCCTACCCATTAAGGCTAAATAGAATTTTATTAAATGAAGATATTAAAAAATATGATGTTAACAGAAGGAATGCCGTGCGGCACTTGCATGGCTCAGTCAGTTAAGCAACTGACTTTAGCTCAGGTCATGATCTCAGAGTCCTGGGATTGAGTCCCATGCCTGGCTCTTCACTCAGCAGGGAATCTGCTTGTCCCTTGCCCTCTGCCCCTCCCCTTGCTTGTACTCTCTTTCTCTGTCTCTCTCTCTCTCAAATAAATTACATCTTAAAAAAAAAAAATACCGCAAGTAGAAATATAGAATCCAAATCTCTATACTTTTTTCAAATGTAAATAAGCTCATGTATTCTAAATAAAAGACAAATGTTCTGATCCTAACTATTCACCATGCCCATAATCATATTCCTATTATTAATTCTCTAAACAACTATCATCCATCAACACTGGACTTAATACTCCAAACATATTCAGCCTTCTGAGTGTTCTAAGAAGTAGTCTGTCTGGTCAGAATCTTATTTGGAAGTCAAAAGGTTTTTATGCAGACATGCTGATAAAGATTATGTGACTATTTATCCCTAACATCATGCTACAGAGACATACTATACATTAAGAATTCCTTTACAAGTTAGCAAAGCCAATAAAAGGTAGCAGGATCTTCAACTCAGATACCAGAGCACAGAAATAATGAAACTCTGCTAGAAGAGATCAAATTTATGTAAAGCTAAATGCTTGCACTTGTTGGTCTTAATATAACATTACAGGCTGATTTGCTCATTTAATGTGGTTTTTCACTAACTGGGCAAAAGAGAAATATGCATGCAATCAATAGAACCTATTTAACAAGGTTTATTTATTCATCTTAAAGACTGATAGGAAAATACATAGCTCGTACTGGTGATTGACTCCTCTAAACAGTCTTCTCACTTCATCAATAGTCAGCGATTGACATGGGATGGACAATGGATCAGACTAATGAGAAGCAGTCAACTATTAGTTGGTTTCCAAACAGCAAGATTAGTTCATTTTCCCTAAAAGAGACACATTCATTGATCAATCACATCCCATTACAACAGTAAAAAAAATAGCATCAATATTGATATCAGGGCATAATCTCAAGATTCTAAACACAGATTTTTGAGAAGTGTCTGGATACTAAGACAAATCTGAGAAGGGTGGGAAATGGACATGAGACCCTCCTTCCAGAAAGAGTTGTAGAGTCCAGGATTAAAAATACAGATCCTATTCTGGAAAAGCTGACTTGCTAATATCCTCAAATTTGGTGAAATGATGACTGAAAGTAAGTAAAGGAACTGGGTAAAAAACAAAAAAACAAAAACAAAAAACAAGCAAATGCAAAAAAAAAGTCAAATTCTCAAACTCGAACTTGGTTTAGGATTAAAACAAAAATTACAAAAAATGAAGATAATCATCCAGTGTGTACTGTCCAGAATCCAGGTGTTAATGCTAATATCCAGAGCTAAATAACTGGTAGAATACCAACCTCTAAACATCAACCTCCCAGATTTATTTTTGAGAAAAACATCCAAATAGTCCCCTCAAAGCAAGTTGAAAGGGCAAGGGCAGCATGTTTCTTATTATTACATATACTTTTTCAGGACTAAAAACAAAAATTCTTAGATATAAAATCCACTGAGTCAAAAATAAATAAGGAATGGAGACAAAATAATAATAAAGTATGACCTGTGTAAAATATATAGAGAAAACAATTTTTAATAAGCAAAAATAGAAGGAAATAAATATTACCACACATATTTTATGCATAGAAAGTAATCAAGAATTATTAAGTTCTTCAGAAAAAGATTACAAAGATGAGACTATGAAAAACAAAACTGCGGGGTGCCTGGGTGGTTCAGTCAGTTAAGCAGCTGCCCTCAGCTCAGGTCTTGATCCCAGGGTCCAGGAATGGAGCCCTGCATCGGACTCCCTACTCATGGGAAGCCTGCTTCTCCCTCTCCCACTCCCCCTGCTTGTGTTCCCTCTCTTGCTGTGTCGTGTTCTCTCGCGCTCTGTCAAATGAATAAATAAAATCTTAAAAAAAAAAAAAGAAAAACAAAACCAAATGTGTAAGAAAATAAAAAGCAGAAAATAATGAAACAGAATCAAAGAACAATAAGAAAGATTTTAAAAACTAAAATCTAATGCTTTGTAAATATTCATATAACTGATAAAACATGGGAAGTTAATTTCTTTAAAAAGTAAATTTGTGACTAAAAAATCAGAATTTTTAATTAACAAATATATTTATAATAATAAAATAACATCACAAACAACTACAATTAGAATGAGTAATGGAAAGAAAAATCACAAAATGCCAAATATGTACAAGACAAAATAGAAAGCTCAAATACATCAATAACCATTAAAAATTAAACTGGTAATCAATACTGTCTCTTCAAAAAAACATCATAATGTTAAATTAAACTGGTAATCAATACTGTCTCTTCAAAAAAAAATCATAAAAATATCACAGATATTTTTATGAAACCATTATTCCAAATCTTAAAGATTATCTCTGTCTGAAACATGTATCTTCCAGCAAAAATAAAAAGAATGAAAATTAACTGATTAACTTTATAAGTCCAATAATCATTGATACCAGAAAAAGGACAGCAATAAAAAAAGGAAAATTATAGGATCATATAATTCATAACAGAAATGCAAAAGACTAAACTGAACCCAACAATATGCTTTTAAAAAATACATCAGGATCAAATAATTTTTATCCCAGGAATAAAAGGAGAACTTAATATTACTATGGTAATAAACTATGTAAGAAAAATCACACAATTATCTTAATGTATATAAAAAATTAAATTAATATCTATTTATAATAAAAAAAAAGAAAACTCTTGGAAGAGGAGGAATAGAAGGAAATTTGCCTAGCTTGCTAAAGGTGGTATTCTATAAGCATTCAGCCACTCATTATTATTATTATTATTATTATTACTGGTAAAGAAATATTAAAAAGCATTCCTTTTAGTATGGAGAAAAGACCATAACACTATTGTTCAAAACAGTAATGAGGTCTTAGTCAGTGCTATGACATGAGATAAAGTAGGAGTGATCAGGAAGGAAAAAAAGGAGATTAAACTGTTGTTATTGGCAAATATTACACTTACTACCTAGGTAGGAAACTCAAAATTATCAACCATGATTACAACTATACAAAGTATAACATGTTGCAAGATGCAAAATTAACTTTAGACTTGTTGTCTACAAGGAATAATCTGCTACTATATCTTATATTATGATAATAAAAGGTCCCACTAAAAGTAAATCTAAAGATTTTAAGATTTTAGCACATGAAAAATGTATTAGACTTTGACTTATAAAACTTGGTTGTAATTCTAAACCTCTATTAAAAGATATAACCGCTAAAGAAATTTAAATGTTAAGCACTGGCCTCTCTAGTTCCAAAAGGCCTTTATAGGTGTGTCCTATGACACCTGCAAATATTAAAAAAGTTGTATCTGCTCCAGTTCAATTTCCCTAGGAAGAGGACTCCAAAATGGACATTACTGTGTGGTAGTTCATAAAGGAGTTGACTGGGGATTAAAATCTGTGGGGAGACGGAAGAGGCAAAACTGAGCAAAGAAGAAACTGGGCTGTGATCCAGTCACAGTCAATTTCCCCCCAGGGAGTTCTGAAGCTGGGGATAAGGGTCATCAATCATTTACTGAGGCAGGCAGTCTCAGTGGATGCACATCACAGACCTGAGCAAGGGAGTATGATGTTGAGAAACATGGCTCTCTTCAGTCAAGAAACGGCTGAAATGAAGACTGTTGGCCAGCAACACTCTCAGCAAGAGAGGAAATAGATCTTTTGATCCTGAAAGAGGGAGCTGGGTGGCATAGCATAGTGTCCTCTATAGTCTAGTCTGTGTGCTGCTCAGATCCACTCTTCTGTTTAATTTCTGGGAGCAGCTCCTACAAGATTCTGGTGGACCTCTTCATAGGGGAAACTTAGAAAAGTCCTCCCTGCAGCTGGTACTTATTTTCCCTGCTATCCATCCATTTGAGATTCCATTTGAGCTAGCAATTCTGCTGATCTCTAAGGAGGCTGAGCCCCTGATCATCATACCCTTCTCAGAATGTGGCTACTGCCACAACAATTTACCATAAAAATTGGGCAAGAAAACACCAAGAAATGCACTCTGGGTGACCTGAGTGCCACTTATACCTCCCCTGTCCACACTGTGTAGCAGCAGCCTTCTATCTCCTAGTTATGAGGATCAGTCTCCCCCACCAGAATGTTATTCCTTTTTCTTTTTAAAATTATTTTTTCAGTGTTCCAAGAGTCACTGTTTATGCACCACACCCAGTGTTCCATGCAATATGTGCCCTCCGTAATACCCACAACCACCAACCCCCACCTGCCTCCCCTCCCAAACCCTGAGTTTGTTTCTCAGAGTCCACCATCTCTCATGGTTCGCCTCCCCCTCCTTTTTATCTTCAGATTTCCCTAACCAAGATGTTCAAGCTGCATAGGCAGGAGGAATCCATCTTGCTTTGGGAACCAATACTTTTAAACATGCAAAGCCCAGATTTGTGGGGTGGGAAATACAAGTTCTCTGAACTGGGCCCCTGGGACTGCATGTACCCAGCAGCATGACATCCCATCTTCACTAGGTACTTTTTACTGAGCTAGTCCTTCATTGTGCTTTCAACATACTTTATCAGTGTATCAGTTTGGCCCTTTCTGAATGATGCACTATATGATAGCACCAGTGGCATAATTCAGACACAATAGGACATGTAAGTAAATAAAAGAGAAAAAAATAAGCCCTACTCCTACACAGCATATTTTCTAGTGGCAGGTGATAAAAGATTTTTACCAGAAGCTATAAGCAATAAACTTGTATCTTCTTGGCAATGTGGCTATATATACATTTTGACAGAGCTACAAAGAGAAATGGTCAAGTTTACCATCATGGTGAGAGACTTCAGTATACCTCCCTAAGTAATAGACAGACCTAACAATAACAATAAAAAAGAATATAAAATATATAATGGCATTAAAAACTGTTATTATAAAAACATAGCTGCAAATAACTGTAGAATATACAATATTTTCCTGCAAACTTGGAACATTTCTAAATATTATCTACATACTGGCCCATAAAACTTATCCTAGTAAATGTCAAAAGACATAAATCAAAAAAACCATTTCCTCTGTCTGCAATGCAATTAAGTTAGAAATCAATGTTCAAAAGCTGATTAGAAAAATCCCATGTGTTTAGAAATTAAGAAACTTCTACATAACTCGTGGGTCAGTGAAAGAACTCAGTGAAAATTAGAAAATACACAGAATTAAATGATCATGAAAAAATACATATCAAAATCATAGCCTATAGCTAAAGCAGTTATTAAAGGAAATTATACAGCTTCAAAATGACAATACTAGTAGAGAAGAAAAAAATCAAAATTAACTAGCTAAGCTTCTAATTTCAGAAGTAATAGAAAAATAAAATAAATCCAAAAAGAATTTGAAGGAAATAAGTAATATATACAGTAGCCAAAATAGGGAAACAAAAAACAAAAATAAAATAGGAGTAAGAATGCCAAAAATTAAGGCTAATAAAATTAACAATACTCTAGTGAGACTAATCAAGAAAAAATGAAAAAAGGCTCAAATAAATAATAAGAAAAAGGGAGTAATATTTGAAAAATTATATGCAATAGGCAATTTCTGAGGAAAATATCACACACCAGAACTAAATTAAGAAAAAAATCCTGAAAACATGGTTTCTTCTATCCATTAAATAAATCTTTACCAAAATTTAAAAAAAAATAAGTATATACTTGTTTATGGCAGCTTCTTTAAATATTAAGGGAGCAAAAAACCAAAAGTAAATTAAATGTGAAATAATTAGAAATAAGGAAACAAAGCTATTATTATTCAAAGTTGGTATTATCTATATAAAAAGGAGATGAATGTACAGTTAAATGATAAGAATGGAGAGCTCAGCAAATATTCTAGGTATAGAAATTAAATGCAATTTTATATACTATCAACAAATATTTATCAAAGGGTAAAAAGATATTTCAACAGCACAACAAAGAAAGTGCCTAGGAATGTATAAAAATTTTTATAAGGAAAATATATAATATTTTGTTGGAGATATGAAACTACCTAAGTAAATATTGAAATAAGTCATGTTTATGAGTTAAGGACTCAATTCTATGAAGATCACTGAGGAATGATGGAAAATACAAATACTTTCTAGTAGCAAAGTGGTACTATCACATGATCTTCGAAAATCAACTCCTAGGGACACCTGGGTGGCTCAGTTGATTAACCATCTGCCTTCGGCTCAGGTCATGATCCCAGGGTCCTAGGTTGGAATCCCATATCAGGCTCCTTACTCAGTGGGGAGCCTGCTTCTCTCTCTACCTGCTCTGCATGCTGCTCCCCCTGCTTATGCTCTCTCGCCCTCTGACAAATAAATAAATAAAAATCTTAAAAAAAATCAACTCCTAGTGAATAAAGATTTCATTGTGAAATGCAAAAATATAATATTTTAGGAGATAAGTAGAAGAATATCGCACTGACACTGGGGAACGGAAAGATATCTTTAACAACATACCAAAAAAAGGCAAGCCATAAAAAAATGATAAACTATGAATTCTGGTTCACTAAACTATAATATTAATAAAGTTTTAAAAAAGACAACTTGGATGAAGGCATTAAAAATGACAACGGCAGTAAAACGATTAATTAAAAATATATGAAACAACATGAATATTAGTAGAAAAAGCAAGTCACATAGAATTATTCAGTATTATTCTATTTATACAAAACATACAATATTAAAAATTTATCTTCAGGAGTGACTGATTATAACAAAGGACAGAGATTCTTTCCATCTCTAGTTGCATACTGTTTTGCATATGTGTTATAAAATAAAAAAAAATCTGTGTTGAAAAACACCTTAGGATTTACCCAATAAAACAAGTACATTCTAGTGGTTGATATGTTCTTTATTCTTTTCTCATTATTACTCTTTATTTTTTAATTTTTTTAATTTATTTGTATTTTTTCAGTGTTCCAAGATTCATTACTTATGCACCACACTCAGTGCTCCATGCAATGCGTGCCCTCCTTAATACCTATCACCAGGCTCACCCAACCCCCAACCCCTCTCCCCTCCAAAACCCTTCGTTTGTTTTTTCCTCCATAGGAAATAACCAAAATTGTAAAGAACAGGATAATAATTTCTATATACATGACTAAACAAAGTACCACAAGCATACCCAGGAACAGTTTTGTCCAAAGAAAACTGGAAAATGCTCTCCAGAGGAAGCGACATTGAGACTGAAATTCTCCATAAAAACTTTTGCCCATATTATTTTAATGCACGTAATTTGGACATAATCCTTGATTTATAGTATTCAATTCACTATCTCAGTGTCACCAAAATGTAATTACTTACAATCCTATGTGAATTTTCAGAAATAAAAACATATTCCTCTTCATCCTTTCCCTAGATCATGTCAGTTCCTTCTGTGTTAAGGGGTTTGTATGGAGCTATGATATTTCTTTCTTTCTTTCTTTTTGTTTGTTTGTTTGTTTTTTTTTTTTGGAACTGTGATATTTCCTAAAAGGCTATAAATTTGCTAAAATCCATGGCTCTTTTCAATAATAAATGTGTCCTTTCTTCAGCAAAAGATAACCATGGGAAGTTCAAAAACAAATTTCTAAAGACTCTTTAGTTTCCCACTTCTCCAGAAAGAAATATGGAAGAGCTCAATATAGCAGTGATTTGACACTAGATATTGATTATCAAACGTAGGTTATGTAAGTTTTGTTTTAAATATTGATGACAAGCATGTTTGATTTAAGGATCTAGATATTAGGGGCGCCTGGGTGGCTCAATGGGTTAAAGCCTCTGCCTTCAGCTCAGGTCATGATCCCAGGGTCCTGAGATTGAGCCCCACATGGGGCTCTTGGCTCAGCAGGGAGCCTGCTTCCCTCTCTCTCTGCCTGCCTCTCTGCCTACTTGTGATCTCTGTCAAATAAATAAATAAAATCTTAAAAAAAAAAAGGATCCAGATATTAACCTTTTTCCCAGCATTTCTACACACAAAGCCAAATATATTTAGTTCAACAACTGTTGACTCATCACTCACTGTAATCAATGTATAAAAGACAGAATAACAAGTATGATTAATTCTTGAAATTTATACCACAAAGCAAAAATTATCAAAAAAATGTCTACAAAGAAGTTAAGAAGACCTTAGGTCCAACATGGAAAATAGAAAGGCCTTGTAAGAGAGCAGACTTCAGTGTCGAGACCAACAGAGACAGCGGAGTAGTGTCTACCCCTTAGAAGACATCACAGCAACAAAGGCCTTGAGTTAAGAAAGAACAGAATGTGGTCAGGAAACACTGAAGAATTCAATTTGATCAGATTATATGTCTGAGTTAGAAAAAATTCCATCTCCTATAACCAATTTGTAGTACATGTCTGAAGTTATAAAAGATTATATAACTATATCCAGGCTCAATAGGAAAAACTGCCACAATAAATTAGCCAAAATTGCTATGAGTGAAGAAGGTTGGAATGGCAGCCTACAGTCCACGTATTTGCTAATTAGGGAATAAGACATCTGAGGCATACGGAGAGGTTAGGATGGATAGTTAAAATAAGTCAGGCTCAGAATGTAAAGGGCTTTAAATTCCAAACTGAAGGGTTTGTGTTTCATGCATCTTTTAAACTTTAATTACAGAAATAATATAAAGTTTGTTGTAAAAGATTTTTTAAAACCCAAAAAGTACGTAAAGTAAAAACCTCTTCCCCAAATACCACTTGAAAGAAGCAATAAGTCATATCTAATCTTCCAACTTTTATACACAAATACACACAAGGATACAGCATAAGCACTATAAATTATTTCAATGTAAAAATAGGTTGCCATTACACATATAATTTTACAATTCTGTTTTTTGTAGACATCTTTTAGAGAGATCTTTCTTTCTTCTTTGCCTTTTTTTTTTTTTTTTTTTTTTGAAAGGGGGAGAGAGAGAGAAGAAAAAAGAGGGGCAGAGGAAGAGGGAGAGAGAAGAGAGATAGTCTTAAGCAGCACATGGTTAAGAGACAGTCTTAACAGTGCTCAGCACAGATCCAACACCAGGCTTCATTTCAGGACTCTGAGATCATGACCTGAGCTGAAACCAAGAGTCGGATACTTGACTGAGCATCCACCAAGATGCTCTGAAACCAACAGTCAGGTACTTGACTGAGCCACCCAGGCACCCTCTATTTCATCTCTTTTTTTTTTTTATTATTTGTAGCATAATACTTCATTTTGTATATGTTATTGACCTATTCTTCAGCTAACTAAGAACTATTGAAACTTTTCAGTGGGAAAAGAAAGTGATTATGTTTTTCAAAATCTGAAAAAAGTTGAGGTGATGCATTTTCAGAAGAGAAATAGGAGGTAAAGAAAACACTTAGGAGATTATAACAATATTCTCAGCAAATTCTAATGAGAGCTTAAATTGAGACTCTAAGAGATGTCAGCTAATATAATTAAAAAAAAAAAAAAGTTTGTAATTATCTTGTTTACCAGGTGGGAACAAGAAAGAACTAAGAGAGAAAAGGCCCCATGTGGATGACTAGAGAGATCAGAAAGGAACCTCTAGAGAAAGTGAACAGAAGGAAGCAAAAAATAATTTATTGAGGAAGGTTCTTATTTCTCACTCTTGTTTTCTAATTCTCTACCTTCTTCCCAGTTGCATGTTATATGAACCTGATGGCAGTATTTCCCAAACCCACTCAGTTTTATCTATTTCTGCCATCGTTATCCCAATTAATACCCCAATATCCCCCTCTTGCACTGCTCTCTTTTGACTTCATACAACACTGCTGTCAAAGTCAAGAAGGTTCATGTGGCAAATGCTCACTAGTATACTGTACATCTGCTATGTGTCACCTGCTGGGTTTGCCTTAAACATAGGTTGTTCTGTCAATGAATCTTCACAAATAGCCACTTTTTGTCCATGTGATTTTGGTGAAATTATTCAACTTTGCCCTATAAGTCGGTTTCCTCTCCTGGAAAATGGGGATAATAGCATCTGTTTTATGCATCTGTTGCACAGAAAATATTAACGAATGTTAACTCCTTAGTGTGATGGTGTCATACAGCAAGCACAAGAAAGATAGCATTCACTCATATGAGTGCTTAACCATACACAAAACTGCCTCTGCAGCCTGCCCAACATCACAACTTTCTTGCCTATTATATATTCTGTATTCATGTTTTCATATCTCACTGCTTTAACCCATACTGCTCTCTTTAACTATGATGGCTTCCCTGATATCTCTATCTCCATACATGTAAATTCTCCTCACATTTATAGGTCCCACTCACATGAAAATATTGCTGTTTTTCCTATCTAACAGGAATCTCTCACCTACCTCAACCGCCACAGCATTTTATATGTAGCTATTGTATAACACTTACCTTTGTCTTGAATTTTACACATTTGTTTACATGCCTTATACCCATGGCTTATATACTGAAAGGTAGATACATCTTCACTTCTAGGCTCTAAGCTTCTGTAAAAGTTGTGGGCAGGACCAATTCTTTATCTTGTATAAAATCTAAAATGAATTTTTTATGTATAATAGACACAGCAAAAACATTTTTGAGATCTCTGCTAGATAATTTCCATTTGTCCCTCCAAATTCCATCCTGCTGTCTGTGCTGACAAGCTGATCCATGGACATCATTAGCAGACAATAGAAGAAATAGGCAAAATATCAGAGTAAGGGAAGAGAGAGAAGTCAGGTTCTGGCTCTCTCATCTCAAGAGTCACATTGAGCTGGCTGTACCCCTTGAGTGAAGGTCACTGCTCCACTCATGGTGACCAAATCTATAGGATCCCCTCTTTTTAAAACTCAGTAACTGCTCTATCCGTTTGTCCATCTGGGCCTAAAAGTTCCTAGCCCTAAGGAACTACACAGCCCCCACATTTGTAAAGAATCTCTTTATTAACCCTCCTCCTAGAATTATCCATCCTACTTAGAGTATGCTCACCACCCCTTGCCCCCTACTCCTTGCTGGGACCATCTGCTAAAAGTTCACAGAGAATTTTTAGATAATGAGGATGGGATTGGAAAGTAACCCCTTAAGGTCTGTCTTATCAACCAAGTGAAAAGAAAAGTCTTCACTTGGACTGAAGAAGACAATAATGTGGTTAGATGCTAGAGGAAATTGAAAACTGATTAGAATAACTCCTTTAGAAAATGCTTTAGGAAGTTAGTTAATGGTGAATAAAGGGTAGCATAACAGCATGGAGGGCCTAATTGCACAGAACTCAATTGGCAAGCTGTCCTGAATTTCTCCAGCAGCCCTTAGCAGAACGAGATCTTTGTTAAAAGAAAACAAAGCAAAGCAAAACAAAACAAAAGTGGTAAGGCTTAACTAAACTGTGAATTATGGGACATTAAAGAATCATGGGATCCAAAGGTAGTAGAAAGGTCATAACCAGAACCCAGGTAAAAGTTCAAAGGGAGGCAAGAAAAGCCAAGAAGAGCTTAGTGGGTAAACTTTCACTTCTATCCATTGGAAGAAACATCGATTAGACTAATCATGTGATATTACTGACAACAAAAGCACAGTGACTGCATTTTTTAATCTTATAACCAGACATGACTCTGCTTATTTGCAGTTTGGTTTATGTGTCAATAGTTAGGCTGCCTATAATTTTAACTACCTTTTTAGATAATAGGATTTGGATAATGTTCTTGTTATTATTCAGAAATTCCTCTTTGGGCTCCCTCTGAAATTTTGATTTTGCAAACACACATTTCACTTTCTAGAATTTAAATATTTATAACTTCCTTCTCATTTTGCTTCAGTTCTTACTTTGCTTTCAAGAATTTGCACTTCTGACAAATTAAGAACAACAACCAGACTTTAGATCTTGATGTAAAATAAGCACAAGGGAAAGGAAAAAAAGAGAAGAAATGCAAAATAATCACATTAACAAAACAATCCAGTTCTTGATTGCAATATGGAAACAGGAGAAACTGCTGTCCATGCTACACAAAGGTTGCCAAGGGAACAATACTTGTACATTTCCTGGTTCTCAAAAATATACCAATGTAATGTTTGTGTCTGTCTCTTTTCTTTTCCTTTTGGAAATCTCAACCAAAAATCTACTCTAAACTTGTTAGTTCTTTGTGATTCACTTCGTAAATACATTCTTTACTGCTCATATCATAGAATTTACCAAGCAGGCAACATATAAAAAGCATTGAACTTTATTTTTCCCGAAAGTTATGATTGCAAGATATAATGAAAATTTCTGCTCTCCCTGCAGCCTCTAAAAATAGTAAAGTATAAACTGGTTTTGCCCCTATGTATCTTTTACTTTTGTTAACTCTCTTTCTACTTTCAGATTACAAGCTTCTCCAGGACAGGCATTAGATCTACAATTTTTCATGTAATTTCCCACATATATTAAAACAGGTCTAAAGCCAGAGAGAGAAATAAATAAATCTTTTCAGCTATTATCACGTACATAGAAGATTGAAGAGTTGTTGCTTTGGAAATTGTGAATTGTTTTTTTTCTTTTCAATTTTTGAAATGAACTCAGGTCTTACATGCTTACCATCAGTAAATAACCACGTCTTAGAAAAAAGCTGCAGAGGCAAAAGTGTTTTTATTCCATCCAACGTCCAATGTGATGCTCCTGTCCAGGTTTGAAACACCTAAGGGCAGATTGAATGGGATTGGCCACTTACTCTTTTAGTGTCTGGCCATTCCCTCCAGGTGGTGGATGTTGCCTTTCATTTGTGTGACAAAATGAACCACATGGATTAGTCATGAATAATTTTTTTTTAAAGATCTTATTTATTTATTTGACAGACAAAGATCACAAGTAGGCAGAGAGGCAGGCAGAGAGGAGGAAGCCGGCTCCCTGCTGAGCAGAGAGCCTGATGTGGGGCTTGATTCCAGGAACCTGAGATCATGACCTGAGGCTAAGGCAGAGGCTTGAACCCACTGAGCCACCCAGGCACCCCATGAATAATTTTAAGACTACAATTAGGGGCTTACTAAAACCAATATCAAATCATTAACTAAGACTACCTGTTCAAGACATATACTGTTCATGAAAAGAAAATTGTTAGTAATAAGACAAATATAAATTAATTTATCTGTCAGATATAGACAGATGGATTTGCTAAATATTTATTAAACATATAAATGTCCCATATTTAGTGGGTATACAGTTTAAAAAGACATTTTTACTTTCAAGAAGCTTAAAACCAATTAATATGTTTTCATGGGAGGAAAATATTTACTCTCGCTCTATTATCCTAGTCTCAGCAGAATTTAAATTTCAGATACTGTTAAACACAAGAAGCCCAGTGCTAAGCCCCACATCACCAAACCAAGACTTAATTTTAGTTTCTGTTCTCCCAGAAATGGATCCTTAAACCAGTCAATCAGGGGGGCACCTGGGTGGCTCAGTGGGTTAAAGCCTCTGCCTTCGGCTCAGGTCATGATCCCAAGGTCCTGGGATCTAACCCCACATTGGCCTCTCTGCTCCGCGGGAGGCCTGCTTTCCCCTATCCCTCTCTGCCTGCCTCTCTGCCTACTTGTGATCTCTGTCAAATAAATAAATAAAATCTTAAAAAAAAAGTCAATCAGGAATCACGTAATCAGTACTAGTGACGTAATCTGTCCGCTAAACCCCACACATTCCCTAAAGGAAGTAAATCTGCAATAACCAACTCGAAATTTTGGCCTAGTTGACTTTTCTTATTCCTGCTTCCTTCTGCCTCTAAAAATCATGTTTACGACTCCTCAGAACTCCCTTCTATCTGCTAGACTGGACGCTGCCGATTCCAATCGATTTTTACTAAAAAAACTCAACTTTTTTTTCTTTTTAAGTAAGAAATCTATTGTGAAGATTCATTTATTTATTTTTGGAGAACGAGGGAGAGCAGGGGGAAGGGCAGAGGGAAGAGAGAGCATCTTCCTCCGACTCCACAATGAGCTGGAGCCACGGGGCTCAATCCCACGACCCCCAGATCACCACCTAAACTGAAACCAAGAGTCTGAGCTTAACCGACTGTGCCACCCAGGCGCCCCTGACTCTGAGACCTTTTCCACCGGCCTCGGTTTATCTTTTAGCGCCACTGGTGTAAGAAGACGGACCCCAGGCGCCCGGGGACGCGCGCGCGGGAGGAAGCAAACGTCGTACCTGTGCAGCCCCCCGCAGCCCGCTGCTTTCCCGCCGCCTCAGGACGCCACGCCGTGCGGAAGTCCCTCTGGGATCTCCACAGCTTTTGCACGAGGAGCTTCCAGACTTACCCAAGCGTTTCCTTCTCCGGACTGGGTGCGGAAGCTGGCGGAGTCGGACTGCATCAGCTTGGAAACCGGACCCGGTCCAGGAACGGAATGGGTCCGACTTGGAAACCGGACCAGCTCCGGGTCAGACCCTGTCCCACTTAAGCTGGGCTGGGCCGGGAGGGAGGCCTTAGGTGAATAAAATTTTATTTAAAGGCTGAACAAGCAGGTTAGCGTTACCAAAAATAATCTTGAATTACAGTGGCCACAGTGGAGAACTTTTAACCCAGATAAACTTAACCATTTACGAGGTGCCCTAGAGAGAAAGGGATCTCGGCCAAGTACTCACTATAAAGGGTAGAGGGAAAATTATTCTTCCTCCTCTACTGTTTCTGGTGACCGGGATAAGACCCACTGGAACACGAGACTCACTCCAGACCCCACGGAATCCTGGGAAGGGCAGAAGCCAGCACAAGGTAAGAATTGTTATCAAAGTCAGCCTTCTCAGGTCTCTATCTCTGGTAACTGGTCCAGAGAGGAAGGTCAAGAGTCATGTCGCCCCTTCAGATTGACAGCACTTTCCGGTACCCATTAGTTATTGATCCTTCTTCTCTCCCAAGGACAGCTGTTGCCTTCTTGTTGTCTCATTTTGTGTCCTGAGAACTTGACTTGGTTTTCTGCCTGACCGGGACCTCCAGGTTCATGTGTGTGCCCGCAGCTCAAGCGTCACATTAGGGACCCCAAAATACTGTGGGAGGGAAGTTCCGGTTGCACTCCATTTGCAGCCAGGGTCTTAATGATTGTAGCCGCTCTTGGGGGAATACGCTAAATCTTTCTTTCTTTGGGTTATCGTTGGAAGTGGCCTCTTGCCTCCGTAGAGTTGTTGAATACGATCAGACCTATTTACTGTTTGTTTCTGCTAAAACCTGACAAGATATTCCAAAGAATTTTTTTTTTCCTTTTGAATTATTGTTTTAATATTCATTTGGTGGATACCCAGTAGTGTGATTGCTGGATCCTAGGGTAGCTCTATTTTTTTTTTTGTTTTACTTTATTTAAGCTTTATTTAAACATATGATGTAACCCCACCACCCTCACCCAACCCCTCTTCCCCCCACCCCCCCTCAGTTTGTTTTATGACATAAACCAAAGAATTTTTTTAAGAGAAAACATACTGATCAATTTACTTTGACTCCTTAATGTAGGCAAATCAATATAGCTGGTTTGACCCACCCTTGGCTGGTAGTTGGAGAGACAGGCCAAAGTCCAAGTTATTGTCTTTGTGTTTATTTCCATAGTGAGGCGAGGGAGGTGCTGGTCAGAGCTAAGGTAGAAGCAAAAATTCATCAATATTCTCAATACCCGATTTCAGACCACTCCCACCCACCCCCAATTTTAATATCTATCTATATCAGTTAAAGCCTGCAGGCATTTATATATCTGACTTATATATCTTATATATCTGACTTTACAAAGGACTAAATCCCACTTTTCTGTTAGTATAGGAAAGATCATAAACTTTGGGATAAGTCAGGGGATTCAATATCCAGCTAAGTCAGTGTGAGCAAGCTACTCTTTGAGAACCAGTTTTATCACCTGAAAAATGGGGAATAACCTCAACCTTGCATGATTGTTGTGAGGTTTAAATGCAAAAAAACTCTTCCATGGTAAGCACTTGATGATGGAGAGCTATTAGTTCTGACATATTTTTTTTAATTGACATATAATTGACATAACATTACATTATCTTCAGGTGCACACCGTGGTGATTCGGTATTTGTTTACATTGGGAAATACCAACACAGTAAATCTGGATAGCATCTATCTCCACACGTAATTACAGTTTTTCTTCTTGTGATGAGAACTTTTATGCAATATCGTATTAACTGTAGTCACCGTGCTAAACATTACATACACCTGACTTATTTTGTAACTAGAAATTTATACTTTTCTACCCCCTTCACCCATTTCTCCCCCCACCTCAACCCATGCTTCTGGCAACCACCAGTGTATGTTCTCTGTATCTGTGAGCTAATTTTTTTTCTTAGATTCCACATACTAGTGAAATCATTTGGTATTTTTCTTTCTCTGTCTGACTTATTCCACTTCACATAATGCCCTAAAAATTCATCCCTTCTGTCCCATATGGCAAGATTTCATTATTTTTATGGCTGAGTAATATTCCATTACACACACTTATACACATATACCACATCACATCATCTTTATCCATTTATCCATCAGTGGTCACAGGTTTTTTCCACATCTTGGATATTATAAATAATGTCATAAGGAACAAAGGATTGCAGATATCTTTCTGAGTTAATGTTTCCATTTTCTTCAGAGAGATACCCAGAAATGGAATTGTTGGATCATATGTTTAATTTTTTGAGGACCCTTCATACTGTTTTCCATATTGGTTATACCACTTTACATACCTACCAGTAGTGCACAAGGATTCCTTTTTGTCCCCATACTCACTAACACTTGCTGTTTCTGTTGTGTTTGATAACAAGTGTACGGTGTTATCTTATTATGGTTTCAATTTGCATTTCCCTGATAATTAAAAAATTTTTTTTTTTTTTAAATAACTCTGTGGTCAGAAATTGGCCACATTGGAAGCTGATGTTTATAGCCTGATAGGAACTTGTTTTTAGGCCTTCCTCCCAAAACTAAAATAAAACTATGTACCTAGAAGGGAGAAAAAGCTTTTGAAGGCTTTGTGGAAGGATTTACAAAGACATTCCAAAAATACACACTTCTAAATCTAGAACATAGGAATCTTTGTATTGTCATTTTATTGAAGATCTCCATGATATAATGAACAGGCAAATTGACGTTAATGTATTGGCCAGGGGTGGGGGGGGCAGCCTCAGTATTATTCAGATTGCAACCCAATTCTTTGAGGAATTAAAAACAACGGTACTTGTCTTACAAATCTAGTTTTTACAACAACAGAAATGTGGCTCTAGAAACAATTCAAAGCCACCTATCTTTTTCACTAATCCCCAAACCTCCCCTGTTCATCTCAGGAGGCTTGCAGGTATTGTAAAATATCAGGATTTAGCAAACAAAAGTCCTTCTTCTTGGAGCTTATATTCTTTCTCTGTGCCTTTTCAGATGTAACTGGTCTTCTTCAGAAATTAAGGTAATTCTTATCAGAAGGGGGGAAAAGGAAAGGTTATTTTGAAAACCAGGCCTCTGAAATATATCTCTTTCACAAATATTAGTAAGAAGGTAAAATTTTAATACAGAAGCTGTAATATCTTTCTTGGCCTCTGTATATGTGTGTATGTCTATGCATGTATATTACAAATGTGTGATTTTTTTCTGCGTCTAGATGGCATTGCCAAAATTAATGTATAAAGAGCTCTATTTAATTGGCTTAAAGACAAGTGTTTTCGCAAGCCAAATATACTCTGAAAATATAGAAAATTAGCCCAAATGCATCTCAAATTTATGTAATCCAGGTAGGTAATCTTCAGTAAATGAAAATTAGTTGAAGTTTTTTGGGTTTAATTAAAACAGGCATGTCTTCAGAGTTATCAGAATTAATTA
The DNA here is from genome assembly GCA_003697995.1 of Taxidea taxus jeffersonii. Lineage (NCBI taxonomy): Eukaryota > Metazoa > Chordata > Mammalia > Carnivora > Mustelidae > Taxidea > Taxidea taxus. The sequence goes on from RCUC01137728.1 coordinate 32,228, forward strand.
GAATATTTTTTATTCTATCATAGGTTTACTAAAAGTCAACTATGTTCTCTCTATTGTAGAATATGGTAAGAAAGGTAACTTAAGGTGATGGTTAGCTGTTTAACATCTCATGAAAATTTCACTAAGCATAATTGTTAAGAACTAGAAAATTATTGCAACAGAGGAGAGAAATCAGGCTTAAATCTAAATATAGCAAAGACAGCTGGGGATTTATAGCCAACAAGCAAAATGAAGGGGTTAGTGTATGGAAAATTACTAAGAGAAATCAAGGGCAGGGGGAATCTTGCTAACTAACCTGCCTTAACAGAATTCTTACTGAAGGGAAGCAGGGATTATCAGATATCAAAGGTACAGGATAAGGAATTTGATCAGATATCAAGGGTAGAAGGATTCTCAGTAACCTGATTTAAGCAGGTATTTTGCTATTCTGGACAAGGCTTAGCCAAAAAGAGGATTCAGAGGGGCCTATCTAAAGTTTGGTCAAAAAGAGAGTCTTTCTCTTTTGATACTGCTTTGCTAAATTATTGACAGTCAGAGGTTTGGTGGGGGGATGGGGTCAGAGAGTGGGATTCAGAGGCATTCAGAGCAGCCTATCTAAAAGCTGGTCAAAAGGAGAGTCTGTCTTTTGATGCTACTTTGCTAAATTATTGAGAGACTATCTTAAACTTAACTAATTTAATTATGAAGGCAGTCATGTTCAGTGTACCAGGCCCACCCATTTACCTCTGTGGGTGGTTTGGGTAAGGCACTTCTCTGCTCAGAGAGTTTACTCATCTGCAAAGTAGGGACTATACCTGCCTTACTGGACTCTGTAGCACATGAGGCAGTAGACTGAAAATGCCTTGAAAACTCTAATTTGCTATGCATATACAAGGTGCTTTTATTGTCAAGGATGCTTGTCTGTTCCTTATTTCAATGAACTCAAAGCATGAGTAGCCTGCTTTCTGGACCACAGACAGAAAAAGCCATTACCTACTATAACCAACTCCCTCTGTATATTGTTAACGCCTCTATTGCAGCCTTTATGGTTTTGTGTTGCAATTATCTAGTTACACAGCTTTTATTCCCACCACTCTTTTCTCAAGACAGGCAGCTTACGTCACTTTTCTTTGTGTTCCCAATGCCCGTGGCACATATTTGGGCTTCAATAAGTATGTGCTGAAAAGACAAATAGTTACTAATTGGTTCCAAGAACATCTACTAAGAGTTCTTTGTTTCTCTAGTTTTCCTGAAGCGGCATCCCCCAGAAACCAAAGAAACTTTTCCTGGCTCTCCTTTTAGTCTATTAGTAGACTAGAATGAAGTCACATAGCACATGGAATTTATGTTTGAGAAGAGCATGTGAAGCAAGAATTACATATAGTCAGAATTGTTTTTTGAAAAAGGCCTTCAGTAGCCCTTTATCTCTCTTTTGCAACCTTATTTTCACTGGGTCAATGAAAACGAACAAACAAACAAAAATGAAAAAAATTTCCTATAAGCAATTTTTTAGGCAAGCAAAGCAACTTATTTCTGTAAGTTAAATGTGTATGTGCTAGCATTCCTTTGTATTGTTGGGTCATACTAATTCCCATCCTCTGATTTTCTTCTTTCTCCTCAGCTAAAACTTTGCCACTCTCATTTTAGGTTCAGATCTACATTAGTTTCTATCAAAGGCAGTGCGAGGCAGGAGGACTCGAATAAAGGTTCTCTACACAAGCAACTAACAGCAGGTTGTTGGCTCCAGCTAATTTGGTCTCATCCTTAATTCTGGGTTCCAATTATATTAGGGGATTTCCACTTTCTTCCCAAGGCCACATTCTTTTTTTTTTTCTTTTAAATATTTTATTTATTTATTTGATAGAGAGAGAGAGTGAGAGAGAACAGAGGGAGCGGCACGCAGAGGGAGAAACGGACTCCCCATTGATCAGGGAGCCTGACTCAGGACTCCATCCCAGGACCCTGGGATCATGACCTAAGCTGAAGGCAGATGCTCAATTGACTGAACTGCCCAGGCATCCCCGAAAGATCACATTCTCTGGGGTGCCTGGGTGGCTCAGTGGGTTAACTGAGCCTTCGGCTCAGGTCATGTTCTCTGGGTCCTGGGATTGAGCCCCACGTTGGGCTCTCTGCTCAGCAGGGAGCCTGCTTCCCCTTCTTTCTCTGCCTGTTGCTCTGCCTATTTGTGATCTTTCTCTCTGTCAAATAAATAAATAAATAAAATCTTTAGAAAAAAAAAAAAAAAAGATCACATTCTCTGCCTCATGGTTCATGAGTTAACCCTAACCCTGCTTTTCCCCTGATGCATCAGTCTCTGAGTAATCTGCCTGGTACCCTGTTCTTCTAGGAGATAGAAGTAGACTTATAATTGCTAATCAGCTTCTCCTCAGACATATGGGAGTTCTAGTTTCTCCTGCTCTCACACTCTACATATACTCTTTCTATATTTTCAGATAGTTTTTCCTATCAAGACATTTAAACCCATAAAATACCATTTTCTACTGCAAGTGGGCCTCTCTGCCCCCAGCCTGACAGCTGGTTTTGGATCCTCACTATTCTGTCTCACTACTGTGAACCCCACCATCATATCATCACATCATCATATTTGACTCAGTTGAGGTAACTCAGGCAAGTAATTTGACTTTTTGGAGAGACCAGAGTGATATTGCAACCACAGATAATATAACTTGAAAAGAGTCAAGCCATTTAACACAAGACTCACGTATTAAGTAGTAAGCATTAGTAGATTCCCTCATACATCAGCTCTGTCATAGGTTTTGTTTTACAAGGAAAAGAACTATCCAAAAATTGGTTTCTAAAATGTTCATTTTTGAGTTATGAAGACATAATTTAATTAGGGAACAAGATCCAATGTCGGCTTTAACTCATAACCTTGAAACATACAAAGACACAGGGTCAGGTGTTCTTCACTTTGGAAATTTTGCATGATATATCTCTGCTTATAGAAGAATCTTATACGTGAAAACAGTGATTCATCAAATAGTTTAATTTTCTGTTTCCTTGGAGAGTATCCAGCAGTATGTGACTTCAAAAAATTTATATACATGAAAATACATATTTATATTTATATAGTTATCCACACACATATATATCCTCTTCTGTGGTTTGAATTATATTTAGAAAGTGTTGGAAGTGGGGTATAAAATCAGATCCAGGAATGAGGTGATGGTGAAGATTTAGACTTTCCTTATAAGACACACCAAGACGAGAACTGGCTCATCTGTGTAGCTCAAGTCTTCAAATACCTTAGCTGAAATATGATAAGAAATATGCCTTATTTCTCATAGTGATATGTTTTGAATTAATTCTTTCCTACTGCTATTTCTCCTGCATGCAATTGCAATGCCTTTGACCCAACTGCACAACATAGCAAACTCAGGGGCTTTTTATAGGCTCTCGGTTATGTAAAGAAATAGAAAAAAAAAAAAAAAGGGCAATACGAATCAAAGTGAATGTTGGAAGTATCAGGTGAAAAGCTGGCCACATGTTGAAAGTCACTTGCTTTTTGCAATTCAAACCCCTCTATTTTAAGGGAAAAAAATTTGAGACTCAGAAAACATGATTGGATTTCCACTTATGTCTCATTATTACTAGGAGTCCTATGTGGTTCTAAAATTTACTGCTTTGTAATATGAGTACATGGAACAATACAAATATTCTGACCCTTAGCTCAGGCTCTCATCAACCATACTCCATGCCTTTCTAGTTTGGTCTGTTATCTACATAAAAAATGAAAAGCACAGGATTCAGCATTCATATCAATTATTTTATCAATTAGGTTCAAAGCAGGCATAGTTAGTAGTTAGTAGTTGGGTTTTTCTGTGCATTTTATACAAACAGGAAAACTAACATTGTGCAGAAAACACAGAGGTTGACAATGTATGGGCTGGGGTCAGTGGTTCAGATGGGCCTGGCTCAGGGAGGGGGTTTAAAAAAAATGATTATTTACATCATGATTTTTTCTTGAAGCCCTTTTCAGCTTCTTACAAAGCATGACAATACTTTGCTAATCTGCTTTCCTGTGATCTTAGCTTTTATGTCATACTCTTTAAAAAAATTTTTCTCTGTACTGTTCTGAGTCTTGATAAAATTCTGTTTCAAGTTTACTGAAGGAATTTGACATTTTGATGGAAATCAGGGTAAGACTGCACATATATTCCTCACGAAAGAGCAGTGTGAGAACACGGCATGTACAAACGCATATTAAGAAATAATTATCAGCAATCTGGGGAAAACTGGGTTTTCATGAACATCAAAACAGGAAGACAAAGGTATAAAAATAAACTAACAGCCAATCAGGTTTACTGAAGAAAATGCCTTCCATTGTTACCACCATCAGCCCACTCGAATTTAAAAAAAAAAAAAAAAAGTTTTTTTGCTAAGAATGTTGTTGACAAGGAAAGAAAGCTTTTCAATTTGTCTAAGATAAGCTTTTCCTTTTTGTTCTAATTGCCTGGGAATGAACTATCATTTCATTTCTGGGTTTATTCCATTAATTTATAGCCTAGCAGCACACACAGGGACTTAATTCATGGAGACCTAAGCTCACCTCCTATTTAAGCTCTCAACTTCACGATTCAAATTCCCCCAGTGATGGACAGAACTAAAAGGACAATTATTTTCTCTTCATTTCCATAATGTCATATCTATCCATCCTTTTCATATTTCTTACATGATTTCTTAAATTATATATAACTTCCAAATTGGTTTATAATTTACCTCACTCTTACAAATAAAGCCATTTGCTTAAAATCTCTGAAAATGAAGTATGTTGGGCCAGTTGTTAAAAAATAAGAAAGTGGAGCAATAGTGCAGTTGTTTTAAATCACCTGTGTTTTGGCAGGAATTATAGAAAAAATAAAAAATAATGTATAACACTAAGAGAGACAGGCAAAGGAGAAAGGACAAATGAGAGATCTTAAGAATTATTTTTCCTTTTTCCCCAATAAATTTGTTGTTATTAATTTTGCACACATGCACACATTCTATAAAAACTTACCCAGATTACTCACAACTCTTCTTTGTTTTTTTGTTTGTTTGTTTGTTTAAATCTTTTTTTTTTAAGATTTTATTTATTTATTTGACAGACAAAGACCACAAGTAGGCAGAGAGGCAGGCAGAGAGAGAGGAGGAAGCAGGCTCCCCGCTGAGCAGAGAGCCTGATGCGGGGCTCCATCCCGGGACCCTAAGATCATGACCTGAGCCGAAGGCAGAGGCTTCAACCCACTGAGCCACCCAGGCGCCCCACAACTCTTCTTTGAATCCCAGACCCCCACTCCACCTCCATAACCCCTTTGGTACCCACTGTTACATCGAGGGATATCCTAGATTTGAAAAATGTGAGGACTTAACATTCCTCTTATAACTCTTGAGAAATTTTCTAGTTCAGTCCTACTTCCTTTAAAAGCATATCAGCAGGGGCGCCTGGGTGGCTCAGTGGGTTAAAGCCTCTGCCTTCGGCTCAGGTCATTATCCCAGGGTCCTGGGATGGAGCCCCACATCGGGCTCTCTGCTTAGCAGGGAGCCTGCTTCCCTTCCTCTCTCTCTGCCTGCCTCTCTGCCTACTTGTGATCTCTGTCTGTCAAATAAATAAATAAATAAATCTTTAAAAAAAAAAAAAGCATATCAGCTATTCCAGGCTATGACTATCTACAAATGAGTCCAAATCACTTTTTGATTCTTAGTAATGATATTTCTAGATAACAGATCGTATTTTCTAGTTCCCTTTTCTGTAGTCTTTCCTAACCAACCTGGATTTTCTGATGCTCTACTTTAAAAGCAGTAAGATTATTAGATAGTACATATGTTTAAAATAAGAAATGACAGTTTTATATCAGAAATTTAACCCAATTCTGTAAATTGAATACATTAGTAACTGCTATGAATATTGCCAAGACCCCACTGTTCAGCTGACATATGGCTCCCATTGATTATAGCTTATATTATGTCAATAAAGAATGAAATTCACTTAATAGGAAATCTTGGCAATTTATGTGTATAATAAGAGTTTCAATTTTAGCATAGTCAATATAATCCTGAGTAAATGCATAAAAAAGTGATTTGAGTTTCTTTCTGTAACATAGTTTTACCCTTTCATACATAGGAAGGTGAGTTCCATGGTTAATATGTATAAAAAAATTGATATTCATTTAAGCCTGTCCATATAGCTCATTGTCTTTACAAGGATACATAATCCACAAAGTTATTTCAAATCTATCACAGACAAAATTACTTGTAAGTAAGTCTACTCACTAACCAGTGAATCCTACATCATCCCCATTATTAAAATGATAGAGAAATTGAGGTTTTGGTAAAATAAATTTAGGTATTTTGATAGGGTATACTCCGAACAATAAATCATCTGGCTTTGAAGACCTAGGTATAAATTCCAGCTTGTGTGTTTGGGGCAACTTTTCTTTTAATCCTTTGCTTTTCATATTTTCCATCTGTCATAGTCATTCATAATCAGTAAATTGTCGGCATAAACAACGTAGTAGTGTTTTGCAAGTGTTTGAAAACTCTGGCCAACATTATTTTGCAGATTTGAATTCAAATACCTTACAAGCCATCATAGGATTGTTAAGGGAGAAGTGGCATTTAAGATGATGTATTAGATATGAGCTTTGCCTCTGAGGCCCCAAAGACC
>RCUC01137729.1:0-53898 GCA_003697995.1 Taxidea taxus jeffersonii
GTGTCCCAGACCACAGCTCTAGGAAACCCCTATTTGAGAGCTCATTCCTTGGCTCTGTCTCTGCAGCCATCTTCCCTGCTCTAATACCTGTGAGCTCTGCGACACTCAGACACCCCCAATCCTGTGACCCCGCGGGACCTGAGTCCACGCTGTCCCCGTGAGGTCTTCACCTCAGTTTAGCCTCTGGAGCGATGTCCCTCCGTGGAGCAGACTTTTAAAAGTCCTGATTTTGTGCTCCGTTGTTTGGCTGCTTGCCAGGAGCCGGCCCCTTCCCCCAGGGTCTATCTTCCCGTTGCATTGGATTCACCTCTCCGCTGGTCCTACCTTTTAGAAAGTGGTCGATTTTCTGTTTCTACAATTATTGTTTTTCTTCTCTTCGATCTCCTGTTGGATTCGTAGGTGTTCGGAATGGTTTGATAGGCTAGCTAGCTGATCTCCTGCTGCCTGATGTCGTCTCAGCCTATTACTTCTCCGCCATCTTGACTCCTTCCCCCCTCTCTTGGATGTTTACAACACATTTAACTTAGTGAAGACTCTGAGAAGATCTGTAGTAATGGAATCTGTTTAACTTAAATTTAATCTTTTCACAAATTTAATTTGAAGTTGGGATTCTTTAATTTTTTTTATGTACATAATTTATGTGCATGGTACATAAATGGTTTACTTGAATCACTGATGAACCTAAAATGTTTAGTTTTCTGTTTTTTAAATAAGAAATGCTTTTATTAGAATATAAAAACAAAATATATATACATCATTATGTGTAAGTATAAAGAAAGTAGATATGATTTCCTCATGAATGCATAGTTCAAATGAGATATCCATGAATTTAACATTAGCTGAAGATGTTGTAGAATGTATAAGAAGAATGTAGGAGTTGTTCTTTTCACTTAAAGCAACATCTAGTCTGACTAAAGATTTAATAATATTGGTAAACCCCCAAACAACAATTGGAAAATGATATAACAGTGAATATAAACAAATGAGGAATATGTGAATATTATAAATGTACCTGTGAGAAAAGAATCTGTGTGGGTTGGAGTAGAAAAGAAATGAAAATGATGAGTTTTAAAGGAGGAAAATTCCTGAGATATCAATCCAGGCAGGCGACTTAACAAGTGTGTGATATAGGAGAGGGTAGCAGAGAAAAAAAAATAAAAGATGAAGTTTTCTAAACATTCATGCTGAGGAGTGATAGCAAATAATTTAAAACAATGCATAGTGAAGTCAGATAAGAAATTTTGACGAATTTTGATATATATGTACATTATTCTAACAAGCCATTAAACTTTATGAATCTTGTGATAAATTTGATCAGTTTTAAAAGGGATACCTGTGATTATTCTAGAATATATTATTTTATTTTATTTATTTATTTGACAGACAGATATCACAAATAGGCAGAGAGTCAGGCAGAGAGAGAGGAGGAAGCAGGCTCCCGGCTGAGCAGAGAGCCTGATGCGGGGCTCGATCCTAGGACCCTGGGATCATGACTTGAGCTGAAGGCAGAGGCTTTAACCCACTGAGCCACCAAGGCACCCCATAGATATTTTTGATATATGTTAAAAACTCACTAATTCAGATAAATTGAGCAAGACTAGAGTCTGTTTAATTAGATTTATGGATTGTGGAACATTCATAAAAAATCAGTCTTGTTTCTTTTCTGTATTGATTGTAACAATAACCACATGATGAATCTTGTTAAGCTTCCTGAGACAATTACTATACTTTTGAGGAGTGATTTATAGTTAGAATTCTTTTTTCCTGAATAGTGCTTTCCTAAGGAAAAGGTGCTTCAATTGATCAATTCCTTTTAAGTGTTTTTAATTATCATGTGTACATCTTGCTTTACTGTTAATTGGCTAAGGAAATCTTTTTCTTTTTATGAGGAGTCAAAGTGATTTTCATTCTCGTTGTACTAGATGTTTTCTCTTTGCTTCTCTAAGATATCTGCTAGGGGCCTGCATCCAGCTCTGTGCCCATGGCTTTTATGGCCTGAAGCAGCAGGTCCTCTTGCTTTTCGGCTTCTGGTGGATTTAGCCAATAGGAGGTACCAAGAGGAACTCTGAAAGGTGGCAGCAGGCTGTGCTCAGCAAGGAGTTTATTCCCAGCTCTCTCATGGCCCACATCAACTGCATCTCTACATTAGAGGCCACAGCTTCTCCTGGCATGTCTGTCCCCTCTCTAGATGCCAGGAGGGTTTGCCCCCTTATTTATTTATTTATTTATTTATTTATTTATTTATTTATTTGACAGACAGAGTCACAAGTAGGCAGAGAGGCAGGCAGAGAGAGAGGGGGAAGCAGGCTCCCTGCTGAGCAGAGAGCCCGATGTGGGGCTCGATCCCAGGATCCCGGGATCATGACCCGAGCCGAAGGCAGAGGCTTAACCCACTGAGCCACCCAAGCACCCCAGGTTTTCCCCCTTTTTGTCTTCAGGCCGGAAGTAATGGCTTTCTGCTATTCCTACTTCAGGATCCTGGGCCATCTTTTGTTGGTTCCTTATAAGTGTAATTATACTGTTGTAAAAACTTTTTAAGTCTTTACAAAACAAAACCACCTCAATGACCCTAGCCAACTGTTTTCTGTTAGGATTCTGACAGATAAAATAGCTATGGCTCAAATAATTCACAAATTAATAAAAATAAAAAATGGAATCCAAAATATATTTTGGTGAACATATGAATGTATTTCAAATGTGCTTAACAAGGTATTCTGTGAAGAATTAATTTATCCAATTACTCATTAAAACATTTAAATGCCTACTATGTATAAGGCATTGCCATGTGATAGGATGTAAAGAGTTTAAGATTCCTTATATTTATGTTAAGTATTATTAATAATAAACATGTTAATATACTTAATAGAAATGTATACTTAATATACATGTCAATATTAATATATAAATATGCTAATGATATTTATATTAACAATAATGTGAGGTTGGCATTTGAGAATATGTCATAGGGAGACTGTCAAATTTATGTTATTAATGGCAATATGAATATGATTAGCATATTTATATTACTAATATGCTTAATATATGAATATTGTAATGTTTTAAGGCAGATATCAATACTTTGGATGTTTTAATTAGCAAAAGGCACATTCAGAACATCTACTATGTGCAGAGTATTGGGCTTATAGTTCCTAAAAACATTTCAAATTTTTTTCATGTCTGTAAGATAAGTGTACTAAATTCTGGTTCATAGATTTAGATCATTTTATGTTTATTATACTTCATAAAATGTGAGATTCACAATCTATATGGTTGTATAGTGTTACTTTTAGAAAGAAATATTGATTATATAGTCTAGGGTAGTATACAAAGGGAGACAAACCTAAAGAGAAAATAATTAATAAAAAAAGATTTATGAAATTATAGATGGCTCAGGGGACTAGCTTTCCCTTGTTCAAACATTTGAAAGAAGTTTTGGTCCTTTTGTGTGGCTAGGTTGTGAGTTAACTTTTAGGAATTATTTGGATGTATATTAAACTCCTTGCACACTCAATCATCATCTTATTCTAATTGAAAGTGGCAAATATAAAAACTTTATTAATTTTTTATTGCAGAAATATGCCAACTAGAATCCAATGTTTTCAAACTTTTAATCCAAATGACATTTTTTTCTCTCTTCCACTTTGAAAACTTCTGAGGAAAAAGAGGTGAAAATTAAGATTAAACCAGGTATCTATTTTTTTAAATTTCCAGTAGATCTCTGACATCAGTACAAACCCTATTTGATCTTTTATATAAAGAATATGGATTGGGGCGCCTGGGTGGCTGAGTGGTTAAAGCCTCTGCCTTGGGCTCAGGTCCTGATCTCAGGGTCCTGGGATCGAGCCCCACGTCGGGCTCTCTGCAGTGGGGAGCCTGCTTCCCCCCCTCTCTCTGCCTGCCTCTCTGCCTACTTGTGACCTCTGTCTGTCAAATAAATAAATAAAATCTTAAAAAAAAAAAGAATATGGATCATTGGCTTCAATGGATTTTGGTTACAGTGTCTATATTAGTTGTCTGACTACCATCTCTACTGACAGAAAGAAAAATAGCTTCATGATTAGTTTCAAATTAGGCATTAAGTTAATTTACCCCAGACTTTCAGTGTCCTGATTATTTCGTTCCCAGGATTTATTTATTTTTATCTATTTTGGGAGAGTACAAAAGATAATGGAGTGAAGTCATAGGTTTTGCAAATATCTATTAAGGACATAGTGAGATTTCTGTTTCCTTCATGTAACCTCAGAATTAGGAGAGACAATTGGGTTGAAACAGAGTTGGTGGACATATGAATAATATATTACAGATCATCACATGTCTGCCCCATTTCAGGGCAGATTAGAGAGGGGAGAGGAAAGGACATGTGGATTTCTCAGATCAAGATTGTCAATCAGTATTTTCTCAGTTTATTAAGAAATGGTTGACAGGTGATAGGTGGTCCATCAGCACTGTCCCTCATGCACGTGTCTTTTCACCATTGAACTAAATACGGGCCCCTGTTCTTCAGGAACTCTGAACTTGAGAGGCAACAGGCCTCATTCTCCACACAAGCAGATTTAGTATTACCTACATCGTGACAATAAGGGTAGCAGCAGGAAACAAATGCAATTAGCAAAGGAAGCATGGGTAAAACATTTAAACCCATAGCTTTTATGCATTAGTTCAATGATTCATTTCAAATTTAGCTTTTCAATTCATCTGTCTCCAGGTGTCCTCTCTTTCATATCTAGATCTAATTTTTTTTTCATAGAATTATGTGTTACTGGAACATCTGAGAAAATAAAATTTCACCCTCTCAAATTGTTTGCAGCTTCAAAGAGCATAATACAGTGTTATTTTTATACAGAAAGTCCTGTCTTACCTTCAAGAGCAGTCTTCAGGTTTTTAACATGTTATTACTGTTTTGGGTCTTGCATAAAACCTATTTTTTAGGGGCTTGCAATGTGTGGCCACATTAATTCTTATAATAGTATTTTGAGATCACTGTCACTATTATTACTTAATGGAAAGAACATAATGCTTGTGATTTCCTTGAATATTAGTGCTCAGTAAACAACCAAACCCTATGGGGTCTGATGATCAGTTATTTATTGCAACACCCAAATTCTCCCATTCTATTATTCTACCAGCTAGAATGTGGTAGCTATTCTTAGATAGTCTAGATAACAGTAGAGTTAAATAATTTCCAATATAGTGTTCTGTATACCTACCCTGGAAGACAATAAAATACATAAAATTATTTGCCTATAAATATTAATTATTTCATATAAACTACTAATAATATCAAGTTACTGTCTTCTGTTCCTTTGTCTTGAAGTTCATCAAGTGATATTTTCTCTCTCCTGCCTTATTACTTTTAAAGCTTCATGATATCATGGGAGTCCTCATACCTTCTCCACCAGAGATCACTATATTATATAATGAATATTGTCAACATTTGTATCACAATAATTGAAAAAAAAATCTCCATGAAATCTGTCTTATATTTTAGAAGTGATGGAGGGTAGCCACATGACCACATATACCAAATGACCAAGTGCCTCAGTTTAGCTCTAGTGTTTGTTTGTTTTGTACCATTACCTAGGTTATTTACAGATTTTGGTGTCACTCAGCATCTCCTGTTGATAACGCCAGATCAGTCAGTGTCAGCACAAACAAGGAGATTTAAAGTCTCTTACAGAAGTATAAAAGCAGTTCCATTAAAAAAAAAAAGGTGGATCTAGTCAGTACCAATCTTGCTCTTCTTACTGCATTACTAATTTTTGAGAAAAAGGGAGAAAAAAGAGATACCTTGGGAATTTATCAAGAGCTGTGAAAATCGAATAATATTTGAAATGTTGTTATTTTTTAATGAACATCTTTTGGGAATTAATGGCACAGTTCCTTTTATTAGTGTTTCTTTCCATATAGTATCTATTGGGCTATAAAAATATTATAGCGTGGATACTTATATAAGTCTGTTGTAGATAACTTTTGAGTAACTTTTATATTAGCCTGTTTATTTGTTAACTGTAAAGTAGCCCAATCTGTATCAACCCAGCCAACATGGGAAGTCATTTATGTCGATATTACCATTTCTACTATAAATTTTTTGTACTTAAAATTTAGTACTATTCTTTCCTATTTACCAAGCAAATTCTTTAATGGGTATGTTAAGAAAAAACAATAGTGGGTGTTTAAATCCACATTTTCAGCTTATAATTTTATTTTGGAACATTTGAAAGAAGATAATCAGAGTTAGCAAATCAGAGCATCTCTAGGCATTGTGCTTTTTAAACAATACTCATGATTTCATTTGACTGCAGTCTTCTGTAGGATATGTATTATTCCTACTTCACAAATGAGGCACTTGTCCAAAGTCATACGGAGGGTAAACAGCTTACCTGAGATAATAGAGTAAGTATTAGGGAAATCTGGGCTGTGTGATTCTGAAGACTGTGTTCTCTCTACTATTTAATCAAAGAGGCACAGTACTTTGATACACATTTATCTTAGCATTATTTCAGGTCTGTGTCTCTATAAGACAAGACTTCTTTCTCCAGTGTTACAAGAGAAGTAATACAGCATGTGATGAAGGAGGAGTGATTTAAAAAGCTAAATCTGGAAACTGGATATTCTAATTTGCTACTTGAAACAGATTTTAGCCCATCAACAATTAATATGACAAAACTGTACAAAAGGTGTTAAAAGACACCAAAGGATTTGAACGGTGAAACTAAATTAAAATATTAGGTATTTAAATGTTTGATTCATGGATTTAGTTTCCGATATGTCTAGAGCTCTTCTTGATCATGATATGAAGGATATATTCTATATGTTGTAGTTGTCAAAGCATTTCCCAAAGGATATGTACAATGGGATGACTGCTGGAAGGTGGCAGGGAAAAGGGAGGTAGGAGAGAATATTCCTTTTCAGGTACTTTAAAAATTTTTTTAAAACATTTATTTATTTGACAGAGAGAGATCACAAGTAGGCAGAGAGGCAGGCAGAGAGGGAGGAGGAAGCAGGTTTCCTGCTGAGCAGAGAGCCCGATACAGGGCTTGATCCCAGGACCCTGAGATCATGACCTGAGCCAAAGGCAGAGGCTTTAACCCACTGAGCCACCCAGGCGCCCCCCTTTTCAGGTACTTTTTATCCCCATCATTTTTCATTTCTGTAGTATTGTTTTAATATAACACTCTCTACATATTAAATTTCTTCCAAAATGTGCTTAAAAGTCTGAACGCACTGTATGTCTCAAAATATTGTTTTACTAAAATGAAAAATGAATAGGAATATTTAACAATAAGGCTTGACTTTGGATTTAATAGAGGCCGTGTGCATGATTTTGTAGGAGCCATTTAAACCAGAAGACATACTTTAAAGCTGATAGATTTTTAAGAGGAGATTGCATGCGATTTGAAAGGAAAATGTTTTCTAAAAATATTATTATCCCATCTGGATCTATAGGGAGTAAGGTGATTTAATTTTAGTATGCATTTTTAGAGAATAAGTAATAAGAAATCAATTTCTTTTTTTAGAAAGCTTACTTTTTTGGTATACCACATTTGTTTCCACTTCTAAAATTTGCTGGCATCTCCTTTTTGTCAAAAATTTACTGATCATTAATTTTTTTTAAGATTTTATTTATTTATTTGACAGACAGAGATCACAAGCAGGCAAAGAGGCAGGCGGAGAGAGAGAGGAATGGAAGCAGGCTCCCCGCTGATCAGAGAGCCCGATGCAGGGCTTGAACCCAGGACCCTGGGATCATGACCTGAGCTGAAGGCAGAGGCTTTTTAACCCACTGAGCCACCCAGGTGCCCTGATCATTAATTTTTTTGCATGAGAATATGATGAAGAATAAAATCCAGTCTTTAATTTGTGATTTCAAATCTGGTTGTAAGGCAGGGCACTTGCAATCAAAAATAAATAAGAATTCAAGGAAGTGAATCTCAAGAACCATAACATGGATGGTAACTATGTGACTTGAGGCTGTCCTTTCTCTTTTGGGCTGCTGGTAGGCATTGATAATTAATCATGAGACTTTTATGTTGTGTATGGATATGGATAAAATCAAATCTTTCCTGGTACTGAGCTCTAGGTTGGTGTTTTCTGTGAATCAACCTAGAGCTCAGTACCAGGAAAGATTTGCTTTTTCAGTATTTTTATTCAAGATGGAACCTATTTACTATTCCTGTACTCTCAGGATGCTACAATGATATGATAAGAATTCATAGGATGGAGTGGTTAGAGAAATGTCTACTGGAGAAGTCAGTTTTGAGCTTGTATTTAAGAGTGATAAAACATAAATTAATAGAATAAAGGAATAGGGGATCCTGGATTAGAGAACAGATGGGAACAAAGAACCTCACTTGTGCTGTGTCACAGAATAGTGAGTGAACAAGTTAGACTGGCAGCATTACAATGTGTTGCTAGACTAGAGGATGCCTAGCTAAGTGGATGGAATTTTACCCTGTAGCTATATGCTCTCCTCAGAGAAAGTTCTGTACTAGTGGTATATATATTTGGCAATCATTGATATGAAATAATAACCAACAAGAATAGATGACATCATATGGGGATATGTGTAGAGTAAGAAAAGAGTACCAGCCCTCAAGGGACAGGAAAGGACCACCTTAAGGAGATGTAAGAGGAGTAACAAGGAGAAAAACGAGTCACAAAGTCTAGAAAGGGCTTCCAGAAGGAGGAAGTGGTCAACAGAGTCAAGTGATGCTCAGAGTCCTTGAAGATAAGAACTGAAAATAGTTAATTGAATTTCATTATAAAGCAAGCAGTACAATTTCAGTGGAAAAGTGGACAGTGTAATTTTGGTGGACTAATGGTGATAGAGATGGGGGCAAAGGACAGAGCCAGACTTGAGAAGGAAATGAAAAGAGGAAATATAGGCAGTTCTGTTAGGAAGGAGGGATATAGAGTGTTGACCAGGAGACATAGTTTTATTTATTTGTTTCTTTGCTGATAAACATGAGAGAAGCTTTAGCATATATAAATGATGACAGAAATGTGCCAGCAGGGGAGAGGAGGATGTAGACATGAGGTAATGAATAATTGATAGGTCCCTGAGCAGTGGGAGGCATTGGGATCTAGTACAAAGGTGGACATATAAATAAGAGTGGGAAGAACAAAGACATGGTGTTGTATAAACTCTTACTAATGTGTAGATTGTGTGAAGATTTGTGACCTCCCCAATTTAGATCTCTTCCCACATATCTCTCCCCTGAGTTATGGGCCTGCATATGCAACTGTCTACGGGACATTTATACTTGACAATCACAAAAAATATGTAAAATTCAAGATGGAAAACATTCAAGTCTTTTTTTTTTTTTTTTAAAGATTTTATTTATTTATTTGTCAGAGAGACAGGCACAGCAAGAGAGGCAACACAAGCGGGGGAGTGAGAGAGGGAGAAGCAGGCTTCCCGCAGAGCAAGCAGCCTGATGTGGTGCTCGATCCCAGGACTCTGGGACCATGACCTGAGCTGAAGGCAGACACTTAACGACTGAGCCACCCAGGTGCCCCTGGAAAACATTCAATTCTTGATCTTCTTCCCTTTTCACGTCCTTGATCTTCCCTTTTCACTTCCGGTTTCACAACTCCTCATAACTAAGTGAATAGCAGTGCCATGCACTGAGTTGCTCAAGCTATAAATCTGTTTGCATTATATTTGACTCCTCAGTCTTCTTCACTAAAGCCTGATGGAATCAATCACTAGGTTCTGTTTTTGTTTCCTAACTATCTCTTTATTTTGTCCACCCCCCACCCCTCTTCATTGCTGGTAACTTAGTTCAGTCCGACATCATCTCTTTCCTTGATTACTGCAATAACAATGATAGTCTTCCTGTCTCCAGTTATACCAAAATCTTCCCTTCTCCAATCCATTTTCTGGTTCAAGAGTCCCTTCATAGGATAGGAGATCGCAGGATCAGTAGGGAAAATGAATATCAAGTATTTCATTGAAAATATGTTTACCTTTGAACGTTTGACTGTATTCTTAAGTAGAGTGATGGCTTCCCTCTGCTCCTAAAATGGTTTACAAAGTCTTTTACAATCCTTCCCATCTTTATTTCTCTTATCTTGTCTCTCAAATCTTCAGCGACCCTCTAGGGAACATGTTTTACCACATTCACTTGGCCAACCACTGTTTGTTGTTTACTGCTGTAGATCTTGAAAATCACCTCTGGTAAAATCACGTTCTCTACATCGCTACCCCAACTAATAGTCGGGTTAGGTGTCTCTCTTAGTGTATTAACCTTCTCCCATCATTGTGTGTGTTTATCGCTTGCAAGATACTTTCCTTTTTGTTTGTTTTCCTGGAGAATTCTATGAATTTGAGGACACTTAACTCACTCATGATTATATCACAGCACCCAGTACACCACCTGGTATATATGTGTCCCATAAATATGTATTTAATTAAATTGAAACTGCCAGTGGTGTGTATGGAGGATATATTTTTTTTTAAAAAAGGAGTGGGGAAAGAAACTGGACATAAGATTGTCAGACACTGATTTTTTTTTTTTAAGATTTTATTTATTTATCCGACAGATAGAGATCACAAGTAGGCAGAAAGGCAGAGAGAGAGAGGAGGAAGCAGGCTGTCCACAGAGCAGAGAGCCCGATGCGCGGCTTGATCCCACGACCCTGGGATCATGACCCGAGCCAAAGGCAGCGGCTTTAACCCACTGAGCCACCCAGGCGCCCCAGACACTGATTGTTTTATATCCTTCTCTCTATCTTTCATAGCAAGTCTAATCAGAAGTATACCTAGAAAAAAGTAAACTTTATTACATCAACTGACTGGTGTTCTTACTTACTAGGTTTTCCCCCACTGGTTCTTAAGTCTTGACTGCAATAATCAGGTATAGTCCATCTACTTGATAAATATAGCAATATGTGAATTTTATCTCAGAATCTTATTAAGTTGATAAAAGAGTTAGTTGAGAGTGAACTGACTCAAGAGTTGAGAACTGTAGACACTTTACCATATAGTAAACCTTAACATACTTATTTATAATGTAACATAAGTGGTAAACTATATGTTTCTGATTTAAATTTCAAATCCCCTGACACTAAGGAACCAAGGATAACATTTGGACAGGTATAGGTAAAGGAATACTTTTTTCCTCCATACTTTGTCTTCCTCTGGCAAATTCTGCTTATCCTTTCCTCTGCTTCTCAATGTTCATTTTCCTCATGGGTCTATGGTAGGCTCTCCCTTTCTTGATTTAGGATCATTTTCACTATTTACAGAAAATTCTTAGTCTTTGCTTATAAGGGTTCTCTAAGTTCACTTTAAATACTGAATTTTAATCAATGGGGGCTTTTAAGGAGGTATCATCTCTCAATTATGCTCTGTAAATGTAGCCCTAATTACTTATTATCTTGAAAGGATTTCTTTTTCTGCTGACATGATTTTCTAGCACTTTGGGTTTTGTTCCTGGGTCCTTGATTGCTCAGGGGAGAAAGGGTTTTATCTTACACATGTTTTTGCAGGAAGATTAATATTCTGAGAGGAGTCCTAGCTGAAAACAGTTTCCTCATGGTCAGAAATAAGGATTTCTTGCTATATCCTGTTTAGCTTCTTTAACTATCCCTTTTCTCTCCTCATTCCCTACCTAGTAAGTTGTGCATATCACTGTTTAATTTCAGTAGTGTGATGTTAATTACCCAAGAACAATCCTTCATTGATCATATGAATAATGTATGTGGATGTATGGGAGCAACAATGCACGAATAGGCACACTTTATTTTTTTAAAAATGAAATGAACTCAGGTAATTGGAAAAAAAATTTCTAATAAAGTATGTTGGAGACAAGACAAATTTTTCTACATGATCTTTAGATAAAATCTCTCTAATAATGGCTATAAGGATAAAGAGATTCCCACTCCCCAATCCCCTCCTATCTTCTTGTCTTTTCCATGGCTCTACATCTTAGAAAAAAGGGGCATGGCTAAGAGACTTAACATTTCTTGATTACCTTTTATACACGAGAGAGCTGTATGTATTAGTCATCTCATTTTTAACTTTTGCAAAAATTCTTTTACTTCTAGTATCCATATTTTATAGGGGAGACAAAAAAGAAGAGCTGAGATATTAAGTAATATTCTTCAAAAGTGCATAATGATTATTTATTAAAGGTCTATTATATTTGCATGGTCAGCAAGACAAGCATAATTCCTGCTTTCCTGGGGAAAATAATCGAGCAGAGAAAGAAAAGGTTGTTTTCCAGGTAGGTATAGCACTATGTAAAGAAGTTCAAAATACGAGTTAAAAGTGGAGAAAAGAAACAAAGCGAAGCAAAACAAATCCCAGAACATTTTGGATCCTGAAGAACTTAGAGAAAAAGTGTGTTTGGAATAGCTGGGTGAGTCTAAGGCAGGAGAGGTTGTTTGGGCTACAGAACACACTGAGCTTCATGTTGCAGGGGTGGGTAATGTGTGTGATGATAGATAGTCAGGCCATGGGAGGGGTTCCTAGGGCCTTGGTGCCAGAATATTAGTGAGCTAGAATTTGAATCCAGGCCTATTCCAAGTCCACAGTCTTTCACTGTAGCACATTACACTCATATATGAAACGATAGATATTTACGAGAGGAATTCAGCACCATAGATATTAAAGTACTTTGAATGCTTTCTGGAAACCTCTTTTCTACAAACTTAGCAGCAAACCAGAGGCAACATTTTGAAGTAAGAAACATGGATCTTCAGTGTCCCATTCTGCTTTTGTTGTCTCCTCAGTTTTCTTCTTTCCTCCTCTGTTTGCTTGACCAGTTCATTGTCCAGGTGTTCATTGTTCCAGCTATGATCTGTACAGAGATTAGAAATATTTTTACCAACAGACTATTCAACTTGCTTACTAAAACAAAGCTATTTTTTATTCAATCATCTCAAGAGATATATTCCAACTCTGCAAGGAATGTGTTAGTGGGGCAACCAGATAACATTTTCTGTGTAACCCTAAAGCAATCACTTCAAGAGTTCAGATGGAGGGGAGAGCAGTATGGCTACAGATTAAGAAAATATGAGTGTTTGTGACACAGACCTTCCAATTACCATCAAATTCTACTATTTAGGAAGAGATCTTATTTGCCTTCGCCTGAGCTAGAAACCTGGGCTAACAGAGAAGTCCAGAATTTGGGGCAATGTTGAGAAATGACTTTGGCCTCAGAGGTAGTCCCAGAGTAGATCCTGGCATCTTATTGTTCTATACTGTATTTGTATATTTGAATGCATTTGCTTAATTTTGGAAATGGGTAAGGGGTTGCTGGAAGAGATTTGATACAGGGTCTAGATTTTTCTCTTAGACAATTTGTTAAATTTGACTCGGATTAGTAATTATAAGATGCTTTAATGATTGGTTCTGCACCTCATGTCAACTGTTGGTCATATCACAACAATTAACAACCCTTCCAGAGGTCCTGGGAGCAGTGCTGGTTAAATCAGTCAAATCTACATTCTGTTTTTAAACCAGTCAATCCACTAACTGTTGGGAAGGGAATGTTTGGTTGATTACTACTTACAAAATATCTATTTTTAAGGTGTAAGGAGGATTTGAATTTTTAGTAATGGCCATTTGACACTCTTTCCTGCTATATTTTCATTAAAAGATATATTTCTGGCAAAGATATATATTTTAATCATAATTTTGTGGCTGTCATTACTGGGTACAATGCATTGCAAGTTGTCTTTCCTTTATCATGGTTTGTAGCTAGGAACAAATTTACCTCATCACAGTTGGAAGGGGATTATAATCATTTCAACATTGCCAGCAAAATATTCATAGGTGTTACTAAGAACATCGTTATGAGATCAAAAACTCTGGGAACTGCTGGCTTTTACAAAGGTTTTTCAACTCTAAAACTTTCTAAAGCCTTTAATATGCTAATACAAGTTTTGGGTTTCTAAGAGGGAATTAGAAGATGCTGAGTTCTCCAGACCTATTTGACTGTAGAAATCCCTTTTAACAGACCATCTTGTCAGACCACCAACGTGGATACACTTTGGAGAATGCTGGATTAAGCATCTACTCGGCCAACTTCTAGTGTTTAAGGTTTACCTGCCAGAATGCTGCCTGACACCTGCACACTTCAGTTGCTTGGAAGACATTAAAAAAATATATTTTCTTGTCCAAAATATTTCTTCTCTCTGAGGATACATGAGGTCCGGGTCCTTGGCAAAATTGTGAAATTGACCATTTTTGCCTTTGGTATATTCTCACCGTTCTTTATAAAGCTTTTCTGTGTTATCATTAGGTTTCCTTGCTTTCCACAAGCTCGTCTCTTGTCATCACATGTTCTTATTCTTGCTTTAGAATACCCAGAGTCATACCCACTGACACCTTTTCCTGGTGTGTCTTTCAGTCTAGGTACAACATGCAAGAGGTAAGTGCCCACCCACTCCATCATCACAGAATATTTCTGTGTTTCCCTGCAGTCCAGGCCAAAGAGGTGGCCAAGTGTCAAGTAACCTATTCTATGGTCATGTGTTTGTGACTGATAATTAGCTTAAAGGTATGCATTGACAGAGAGGAGCCAATGACATCTGTGTTTATACTGCAGTAAGAACAAATGGGTCTTTAGGCTGGGATTTCAGAGACTTCTGAAGGGCGGGAGATATTTTTGGTCAATGAGAGCTTGAGATCCCTCAATTAATATCACAAAAATTCATGGTCTGAAGAATGACAGAACTCTATTTTTTTAATGTTTAATTTTATAAGTTTAGAGCACACTGGGACTATAATGAAAAAACTTTCAAAATCCAAGTTTCATCAAGTAGTGAAATAGCTATGAGCATCTAATTGTAAAGAAATGACCCAGAAAACAAATGAGTACTCCTAAGGAATACAAAATGCATAATAAAATATGATATTCTGCTAAAAATATTTAATTTCAGAAAACATCTTAAATGTTAGGATCAAATATAAATTGGAAAGTTTACTGGTATTCATATTGCATATACCAGTGTCAAACAGAATCAACGTGAGTATGCAAATATTTTATGCTAAGACATCCATTAAGCTATAAACCAATACCTCAAGATGATTTTTGAGTTGGTCTCAGAGTTCTAATTTTACTATCTAGCTAGCAAGAGATACCAACAAAATTACATCCTGGATGTTCTTTGACTTAATGATGACATGAGATGTAATAACAGGCTCAGTAATGCTAGAATATTTAGTGTCTAACAATATTACCATTTTATCACTCTGGCCTTAAGCATCCATCTAGGCAAACATATAGGGAGATGGTTATAAATCCTTTTAAAATAATGCCCCAAATTTCTCACACTGGAAATAATTTTATATTTTGATAGGTTGCTTTGCTCTGTTTTCAAAGGACAATTATATTCAAAGAAGAAAGTCAATAATACAAAAAGTCTCTTTTATTCCATGTATATTCTACTTGCTACCAAGAAACAAGTTCAGTAAGCATAGAAATACAAGAAACAGCCCTGTATTTATATTGCATATACATAAAATTATATAATAAGTAATAAGCTAATACACACACACACACACACACACACACATAGTTTGCTCATTTTAAAATTTCAAGAACTTTAGTAGCATAGGAGGTGTTTTGAGTGATACCCACTGTTTTCCAAAATTGCAATGAGTTAATTTTACTCAATATTTTAACTTTAGAAAATTATGCTACTGATATGTGAGCATTTTAAAGGATTATTCACATGATACCAGAATGCCATGCTTTTAGAATAAATTTCTTTTGTAGGCTCCCCCCACAGGACCACAGGATTAAGAAATATCAACATAATTTTGGTTGTGACATTGTTTTGTAATTTTCTGACTTAAATCTGGGGGGAAAAAAACAAACCCTGCAGATAGATGTCTTTCTTACTTGAAAAATATTCATCTTCATCTTTAGTGCCAAGCACGCTTCCTGGCACATGGGTTTGGTTTCCTAAAAGTTGATGTGGTAGCAGTTCTTGCAGAGAGAAGCATGGACTGAAAGTCATCTGAAATATTCTGATGCAAATAGGTGTCATTTCAAATGACAGCATTCACCTTCATACTCTGAATGCATCCTTCCTGCGTCTAACACATCACAGATAACTAGCATGAACTTCAGACAGTAACTAAAACAGATTTTTCTTTGTGCTCCTTCCTTGAGAACAGGATAACTAAACAGTTCCCTATCTGCTGTGCTTTATCTTTCTGATTAGTTTTTTTCCCATTTGGTCACTAAAATGTCGGTATGAAGAATAGATAATGTCTTCCATGCATACATTGCTTTATGTTTTACGTAATACTTTCGTGCTTATTATTTCATTTAGTCCTTACCACTAAGAGGATAAGGCAGGTGTTGGTATCTTGAGATAGCCAAAAATGATAATGGCAGAGGCTGTTCATTGTCCCCCTTCTTCTATACAAATAGAATTACTGTTATTTTGGTATGTGGGTGTCCAGTTAGTGGCTACGTTTTCCAGATTTCCTTACAGCTAAATATAGTTATGGGACCAAAGTTCAGGCCAATGGAAAGACACGATGGGTTCAACTCTTTAATTTTACCTTCATGAATAAAGGATGCCTTCTTCTCTTTTTCTCTACTCTTTTTTGGTAGCTGGAATGTGAAATTGTCATCTTTGAAGATGTAGGTAGGGTCAGATCCCAGGGATACCAGTGCAAGACGATGGGAAGAACCCTTAGCCACATGTGACCTCGTGGGAGCATCTCAGCAGCTCAGGTTTTATGTGTGAGAGAAATAGACTGTCATATTTCAGACATTATCATTTTGTGTCTCATTTACAGAAACTAAGCCCATGTCCTTACTGAAATGATTACTAAACAGAAGAGGCATTTTTAATGAATCAGTTATTTGTTATTGATGCCTTATAGGTAGAGGCTCCTCTTTCTACAGTGATTAATATCCTGGAATCCTGGAGCTCCCAGTAGCTGCAATGAATGGACCAAAAGGGTATTTAAAAATTTTTTTCATATTAATTGAGATAAATATTTATTTTCATATCTCTTCATAGGAAGGGAAATAGTGAGGGGTCCTACTGAAATGTTCCTACTTCTTAGGCTCTCCAAAAATTATATTTTTGGCTTTTCCTTCACATTTATTTTTATACTTCTCTCAGAATCCAACATTTAGGAAAAAAGGTGTGCTCCTGCTGGCACTCATTTTGTCTTATTTTCTTATGTTTACAGTGACTACTGTCTGGTTTGAAAAGTAGTAGTGAGAATTTATTGGACTTTTCCCTCTCAGCACAGAACAAGGAGTAATCAAACATGACTATTTGGGCAGGATTATTGTGATATGAGTATCCAACCTCACACTGCCAACAATTTGCTGGAAGATTTAACTTGGCAAATAAAAATTGAATTTTTGTGGGCTCATAACAGTCACATATTGGACAATCTTTTAAATAATCTTAAAGTCAGGAAGTTTCTTAGTTCAATAGTTTTTCTGGAAAAGGCAATATTTTTTACTAATTTAAATATTTAAACCAAGTACAAATGGGTTTGACAGCTTGATATTTCTTTTGCTTTGCCAAGTTAAATTCTGTTTAAGGTTTATTTAGATTTGTGCTACTCATTGACAATAGACTCAGTCTTGAGGGCATGTTTTTATTTTGGTTCATTAAGATAGTATTCTTTCTTTAATTGTAAATGTAAGATTTTTTAAATAAATAAAAGAGTAGATACACATGTTTTGGATGCCTATTTTTTCTTACATCTACAGGTATTAGCATGGTGATAAAATATAAAACTTTCCAGGAAAAAACAGAGTCTGAAAAAAGGGTTCATAGTTGGTATCATATCTCAAATTAAAAGAATTAATTTCGTAGTGAACATTATTTTAAGCATACCTGACCTTCCAGCTACATTCTGATTCAATAGAAGAAGCTGCTAATTCTTCATTATTCCTCAGTGATTTGTAATTTCCTGTGAGTTGTGTTCCTCAGGAGGTAAATAAATGCTTTGTTTTTCAGAGTAATTACAGGACCACATCTCCTTCCCTTTTTTTTTATCTGTTATAATATTTAGTCTTACAAATTTATCTTTGCTATGGCTGATCAGTAATCTGTAACATTTAGAACCGACTGAAAAAATTCCATATCACTCACTTTTTAGTTTATTGGAACATAGCACAACCCAAGGAAGTGTGCAGACAGAAAGTAGATAGGCTTTAAGAATAAAAATCCCTTGGGGTGCCTGAGTGGCTCAGTGGGTTAAAGCCTCTGCCTTCAGCTCGGGTCATGGTCCCAGGGTCCTGGGATCGAGCCCCGCATCGGGCTCTCTGCTCGGCAGAGAGCCTGCCTCCTCCTCTCTCTCTGCCTGCCTCTCTGCCTACTTGTCTTCTCTGTCTGTCAAATAAATCTTTAAAAAAGTATCCTTTAAAAAAAGAAGAATAAAAATCCTTCTTTTGAAAAAAAAATCCCTCTTTCGATTTTAATAAACTCTTAATAATTTTATTATGATCATTTAAGATGATACAATTCATACATTCTTAAAAAAGGATTTCACTTATTTATTTGACAGAAACAGACAATAAGAGAGGGAACATAAGTAGGGGGAGTGGGAGAGGGAGAAGTAGGCTTTCTGCCAAGCAGGGAACCTGATGCGGGGCTTGATGCCAGGACCCTGGGATCATGACCTGAATTGGAGGCAGACACTTAACAGCTGAGCCATGCAGGCGTCCCGAATTCATACATTTTAAAGCAGTTTAAGGAGGGGTGTTTGGGTGGCTCAGTCGGTTAAGCATCTGCCTTCAGCTCAGGTCATGAGCCCAGGGTCCTGGGATGGAGCCCAGCTTCAGGCTCCCTGCTCAGCAGGGAGTTGTCTTCTCCTTCTGCTCCTCCCCTTGCTCGTGCTCTTTCTCTCTCTGTCTCTCTCTTAAGTAAATAAAATCTTTTTTAAAAAAGCAGTTTAATGAGGTATTCTGATACTGCAACAGAAAAATGTAGATATATAAATATGAAACAGGTTTCTTAAAGGTTTTTTTCTGGTTTCAAAGTTCTATTTTCTTTGTTAGTCATTTTATTCTCTTTTCTCCCTGTAGGTATTAGTCTCATACCTTCTATTGCTAATTTAATTCCCAAACTACTTTTTCAATTTAATAACTTTATTGAGGTGTAACTAATACACAAAGAACTGCATATATTTAATGGTTACAATTTGATAAGTTTGGACATAAGCAAATACATGTAATACCATCCCCACAATTAAACAAAACTTCCCACACTTTCCTGTGTCTCCTTTTTTGAGTGCATGTATGTCTGTTAGGAGGATTTAACATGGGTTCTACCCTCTTAACATATTTTAAAATGCACAATACTGTATTGTTAACTATAGGGGATATGTTGTACAGCAGGTTTCTAGACTTTTTCATCTTGTATAATTGAAAGTTTACACCTATTGAGCAATAAGTTCCCATTTGTTTTACCTCCCAGCCCCAGCAAGCAACATTTCATTCTCTGCTACTATGAATTTAACTATTTTAGGTACCTCAGATGTGGAATCATGCAGGATTTGGTCTTTTGTGATTGGCTTATTTCAGTTAGCATAATATCCTCCAGATCCACCTAAGTTGTCACAAATGGGAGGGTTTTCTTCTTTTCTAAGACTGAATAATATTCTATGGTATATGTACATTTTGCATTTTTTTCATCTCATTCATCCATCAGATACTCGGATTGTTTCCATATCTTGGTTGTTGTGAGTAATGCTGCATTTTATTCTTCAGAGGAAGTGTTCTTTGTACTTGTTCTTGACTAAGATACAGATTTGGAAACTCTCCTTACTACACAAAATGTGATTAAGGGACCAGCAGATTAGTCATCACCTGGGAACTTGTTAGAAAAGCAGAATCTCAACCCCGTTACAGGTTCCCAAGTGACTGGTGTTCGACTTTGAAATTTGAGAAGTATTACTCTAAAACACAAGACATCAGACTTGGATGTGAGTGGGTACATGAGTGTGTTTTTAAGTGGGGATATTATATTTGTTGATAGAAGGGTCACTTATCTTTGTTTTTGTTTTATGATAACTAACTTCCATTTATAATCAATAAGATCCCATGTGGGTTGACTACAATTGATCCAGTGCTTTTCTTACTCCTGAATTGAAATCAGAACTCCCCAGTACTCCTTCCTCGGCTGTTAGCCACATGTGATGGGGATTTCTGATTCCTCATAACCGTGTGTCCTTTGAGAAACAAACAAACAAAATGATCCCAGTTAGACTGCAGTTGGAGAGATGGCAGGGTGCTAATTCGTTGTGGAAAGCATACCTTATGTTTCAGAAAAAAAAAAAAAGTTTACATTAGGTTAAATTCCTTGTCTTTGTTCTCTTCTAGGCTTTAAATCAGCAAGCCTTTTCCAGTTAATCTATATCTTCTTTTAGGGCAGCAGAATGGACATAGCCAGGGAACAGAACGCCACTAGGCAAGACTTCCTGAGCTCTTGTTCTATCTATTGTTCAAGTTCTATCATGGAGTTTCAACAATGCCCAGTTTTTCTCTTTTAGACAGATGGTGACAAGTGCCATGTTAATTTGATAGTATGAGTAAGTAAAGACTCAGCAATTGTTAACTATAATGTTTGTTTCTTACTGCTTTGCAAAATTATTAAATGGTGAATAAAAAAAGCTCTCTTGTTCGAATGCATCAAAAATGCTCACAGAATTTCAGAACACATATAAAAAAAAATGTTTTTCAAGTGCTGTTATTTCCTAAACAGTAACAATATTGTTCTTAAATACATTTCAAATACATTCTAAGCAAATTAGTACATATATTTGAGGGGTGCCTTGGTGGCTTACTTGGTTAAGCATCTAACTCTTGATTTCAGCTTGGGTCATAGTCTTTGGGTCATGAGATCAAGCACTGAGTTGGTCTCCATGCTGAGTGTGGAGCCTGCTTAAGAGTCCCTCTCTCCCTGTGCCCCCTTCCTTGACCCCACCACTTTCATTCTTTCTGTCTCTCTCAAAGAAAATCCTTAAAAAAAAACACACATGCATTTCAGAACGCAGTCAAATAGAGAAGAAAAATCTGTTCATGGTGATATGCCACTGCCTTCTTCCTTTCCTTCCAAACCATAAGTGCCATTGTCAAAAGGCAAACTCTTTTACTGTATGTTATTTTTTGTTTCCTCTTTAACTCTAGATAACATCCTTCTTTGTCTATTTCTTGAATGCAATTTAGAGAATATTTATTGACTCTGTGTTATGAAAGATGAGTATTTTCCCCACTCTCTCCATCTCCTCTCTACTCCCAAATCCTAATATTGACTATTATTTTTAGTCATATTGGGTCAGTTGAAATCCTATACATATGTATCTATGATTGGTCAATTTTTGATGGTATTTCTTAAGTCTCCACTTGCTACTTGGAAATATTGAGTCTTTTCCTCCATCTTTCTTGTTTTCTCCCTCTCCCATCCTCCTACCCTCTTCTGTCAGTTAGGCTTTTATTTTGTCAAGATCATTAATATTTACATTATACAGTGTACCAAACCATAGGCAATTTCAGAGTTTAAATACTTGTGATCAGCATATAATGACCATGAATATATTGCTGGGTGTGGATTGAGGTGATTGCTAAGATGGACATTCTCTTCTCCCTACATGTAGAGCCATTTGAAGGAAAATGTTCTCACTAATGGTATCAAATAGAGACTCTTTTCTTATATTCTACCAATTGCTTAAAATCATGCTACATTTTAGTTAACTTCATAACTGTACCATTAGTTTTGTTCTTGCATTTGTTGTTGTTTCTCCTTGCATTTCTGCTAGTCTTACATTGTTTACTTTTATCACAAGCTCAGTATTTTTAGACTTTTTTCTTATGTACTTTATTCTTTCAAGTGGGTTTCTTGAACCAAACATGACTCTTGTAGAGTATATCCAACCCTCTGTTTTCCACTTTGATTTTCATACCTTAGCTACTATCTTGGAACTTTCCTTAGTTTTCTTGGGTGAATACCCTGTTTTCTCTCTTTCTCTCTCTCCTACTTTATACTCTTATTTGTTGTAGTAGAATCTCAAGTAGTTCTCTAAAATAGTGGATATAAAATACATACATTTTGAACATATCAGATCATTTTATTTTGTTTTTATAAATAATGGGTGTCTGGACTTGTTATAGAATTCTAGATTGAGAAAAATTTTCCCCTAAACCTTTGAGAGCATTAATTCCAATTTGAGAGCATGTTTTCCAGCCACTGGTGTTGCTACTACAAAGACAGACGCTGCTCAGTTGGGTTGTTTGATTCCCATTTGGAAGATTTCAGGATTTTATTTTTCTCCTTGATGATGTGACATGTATAGATATAGGTCTGTCATTTTCTTTGCACTTGGTATTCAGTAAGTTTTTCCTTCTGAAGTTCTTAGTAAATTTTGATATTTTCTTTCCCTCCATTTATTCTCTTGTTCTCTCTGAAATTCCTATTAGAGTAATATTGGACCTCTTGGATTGATCTTCTCTGGGTCTTCTAAGTTCTTTACCCATACGTGGTAGGAAGAATTCTAAGATGGCTGCCACAATTCCAGCCACTTTGTGTAAAATGTCTTATATAATTCTTCCCCCTTAAGTGTGGGTAGGACCTATGAATAGATGAGATAATCACTTCCTTGATTATGTTTCCTAACTTGGCAGAGGGCTAGGATAGTCATCTTTATTATTACATTTACCTTATATAAGAATTCTTCTTACCAGACTGGGGAGAGATTCTGGCTTTGAAGATGTGAGCTGCCTTGTTCTGAGAGGGCCATGTGGGTAGAACCTGAGCAAGGCCTCCAGTGTGATAGTGATCTTCATCCAATAGCCAGTAAAATAATTGAGATCTCAGTCCTACAACTACAAGGAAGTTATTTTGCCAACAACCAGAGTGAGATTGGAAGCTCTGGAATTCAGAGGGAATCCCATGTGTGTGGGGCACACTGCTGATGGACTTACTCTCCTTGTATAGTGAGGGTGCTGTGAGCCAACTCTCTTGCTATTGATACTAATATTGGTTGAATGGGAAGAGCTTTACTCTGGAACATCTATGTTCACACCAGATTTTCCCAAACTGTTCAATTTCATTAGAGATTATCTTTGGTGTTTATGGCCTGGACTTAAGGGACTGATGCTTGTGCTTTGGATGACATTGGGCAGAACCTGGAGGTTGATGAGGGTGACTACTTGTGCTTTTGTGCCATATACAAATTTCCATAATCTTCCCTTGGCTTTCCCTTTCTGTCTCTTCCCTTTCCTTCCTTTTTCCTTGATTTCAGTTCATTGTACAAACAAATCATTGGTTTGTTTGTTTGGTTTTTTTTGCAAAGTTTCTCTTGCTTTTTAATATTTTATTTTTTCCCCATTCAGTTCATAGTCTACTTTCATTTTCCTACACTCATTTTCCATAGATACTCCCTCTAATATATTTGTATATTATATATAAATTCTTATAAAATATAATTTTTGTGTACATGTTATTCTTATTGTATTGTGCTATAGATCTTTTTTTTCCCTTTCACTCAATACTTTGTTTTCTACATCTTATCATGTTGATATATGTATATCAATTTCTTCATCCAAAAATCCAATACAGAAGTTAGGCCAGGAGGTGTAGGCAGAGAAGGGTGCCTGAGAAAAGAGATACTGCCTGAAACTGAGGTCGCATAGTTTAAATATAGCCAATAGAAAGAGGAAGACTAAATCCTAAATATCTAGCGTGAGCTTTGGATCTTTCCCCGGCTTAGAGAGATCTGCAACTAGAATGTCCAGTTATTTGAACTAATATTTCTCCCTTTGTTTAAGATAGTTTAGGTTGGATTTCTGTCCTGAACACTTGAAGAATCCTGGAAATATGTGTTCCAAGCGCTGTATGTTACAAACATAAAGGAACCCAAATGTATTATTGAATTTAAGGTGACATATCCCATATTGTTGTTTTACCTTTGCTGCTAAGTAAGGATGATGATCTCACATTTCTTAGCTTTTTTTTTCCTAAAGATTTTATTTATTTGACATTTTTCTACTATAGGCATTTAACATAATACTTTTTGCTGAAGTCTAATGACTAAAAACAATGACTAGATAATAATCTTTAAAGTCACTCTTTGATTTTATTTGTGTATATATCTCCAAGGAACATCTGTGATCTTTAGGATGGAGAAGCTAGTGTTGCTTTAGTAAATGTCATTCTTTCCATCAAGTCAGCACTGAATTCATTTTCTGTACAGGGTATCCTATACAATTGGAATTTTTGTCTTTCAGAAAGAAGAGAAGAGGGATGTTGGTCACCTGAGATCCCTGGAATTTTTCACTATATTTTGAATGTCAGCTTTATTTCTTTTTATATTTATCAATTTTGAATTAATGTTTTTCCTATGTTTCTTAGCACCCCATCACATTATATCCTAACATATCTACATAGTCATAACTGTGGGTATATCCTTTTATAGAGATTCTTGCTCAGTCATTTAGGGATGGGATTACCCATATATATTGCTACTTATTTCTAATATATGACTTAAGTTTTCTAGAAGAGTTTCAGAATTTGTCTATATACAATATGGTATGATAATAATGATGATGATGACGATAATAATAATTATTTAATATAATTGTAGTTCATCCTTTGCCCAGTAACTACTGGATTTTAGATACATTGTCCTTTCATATTATCATACTGTTGCTTTTTAATTTACGTGCTTAATCATATAAATATACAATATTCTAGAATAAAGTGTTTTCTTAGATATCTAAAGCATAGATACCTAAAGCATAGATTGACCACCAAGGTGGCTGTAAGGATCTGCAAGTCCTACTATATATTCCTTTTGGTACATTTCCTTTCATCCTTTGACTTTCTATTTTCTTTTTTTCCTATTGTCCTTAAGGTTCACTTTAGAAGAACTTGATCGTCTATTGACTATCATGGTAGGTGTCAGAAACTGACCAAAATAACATCATAGCTTTCTTTGTAATAATAAAAAGGTAATAAAAATGTAATAAAAATAAAAAAGCTTTATGTTATTCTTTTTCTCATGTAACCCAATTATATTTGGGAAGCTATAGATGAAAAGCATGCTGATTTTTAAAATTATCAGTGCTAAATGCTAAGCACTTTATCAAAATGAGATAGTATATTTTGTGTTCTTGCCTAAAAAGGGGTATATACTATCTTTTAATTAATGTTACTGTTTTTCCAGTTAGATATAAAATTTACTTACTATTATTGGGTTTCTTTTTTCATCCTTAAGGAAAACTATGCTTCAGAAAGAATCAGAAGAGGAATGATGACATAATGGATAGCAACAGGCTGAGTGCATCTTGCATCAAATGAGGGTCTTCTAGTTACTCTTTTAACCCTTACTCTTTTGGCATAAAATCCTTCCTTGTCAGTATAATATGGAGCTTTTCAGAAGGGGAAGGAAACAGTACTACTGCTATGTGGTTCTCTGCTGGCAGCACTGGGGCCCTTGGACACCATTTTATAAGTTCATGATTTTTAAAAAAAAATATATCTTATTATTTATCTATTTAGAAAGAGAGTATTCATGTGAGTGGGTGTTGCAGGGGGAGGGGGAAAAGAGAACCTCAAACAGACTCTGGGCTGAGCATGGAGCCCTATATGGGACCCAGTCCCACAACCCTGAGATCATGAGCTGAACCAAAATTAAGAAGTGGATGCTTAACTGACTGAGCCACCCAGATGTTCATGACTTTTTTTATGGTTTTTTTTTTCAACCTATTACTTCTTTTGCCTGAAAAATACCCATTCCTTTGTTTCACCTACTTAAACCCATAGTCATGGTTGTTAATGTGCATCTTTCCTATAAAGTCGTGTCATATCTTTGAAGTATATAATGGTCTCACTTTCATTGAATCCTCACAGTCAAGAATCAGCTAGATTAGTGCTAAATTTTCCTGAATTAT
This sequence comes from Taxidea taxus jeffersonii, assembly GCA_003697995.1. Taxonomy (NCBI): domain Eukaryota; kingdom Metazoa; phylum Chordata; class Mammalia; order Carnivora; family Mustelidae; genus Taxidea; species Taxidea taxus. The sequence goes on from RCUC01137729.1 coordinate 25,890, forward strand.
TCATGAATTGTTAATTCAGTTAATTCAGAAGTTGCAGAATATGGAGAATATGGAAGCTATTCTTCACTTCCACTAGCACCTAGCAGAGAACACTGAACACATAGGTTCTTAATGTATACCGATTTCTTATACTTTAAATAAATTTTTATGAATATATCACGCTATGAGGGAGATAAATATCTGTCAGTTTCCCCTCTTTTGCTGAAGAGAAAATTTTGGGTTCTGAGAATACGTTAGTGTTTCATGATCTTTGGAAATATTAGGACCAACAGAAGGGACTCTAAGTTTTAGTTCATTTTGTTAGCTGAATTTTATAAGTGATTTATAAAATCAGTAATCTTATTTTCTAGAAATAAAAATTGCACTGCTGTGCTAGTACAACATAAAAATATCCAGTCAACTAATTTTAGTCAAACTCCAATTACAGTTCTTCAGCTTCTTGTTTCTTTGTAGATAATAAAGTTATGGAAGTGTTTCATTTAACTTTCAGTTTTCATGTGTTTTTCTAGGTGAGAACCCACTGTTATGTCACATGCCATACTTCATGTATTAGAAAAAACTTGACTGGGGCACCTGGGTGGCTCAGTGGGTTAGGGCCTCTGCCTTCTGCTTGGGTCATGATGTCAGGGTCCTAGGATTGAGCCCCACATCGGGCTCTCTGCTCAGCGGGGAGCCTGCTTCCTCCTCTCTCTCTGCCTGCCTCTGCCTACTTGTGATCTCTCTCTCTGTCAAATAAATAAATAAAATCCTAAAAAAAAAAGAAAAAAAATTGACTGTCATAAGTATTACCCACTGTCAAATTCAGTTTTTCTTGCTTAGAAGTTTGAAAAGGCTATACCTATTAGACAAATTTCAACAACTTCTATTAGTCATTTAAATTAACTTGGAATATATTTCTTAGTATTAAAATAGGCTTTAAGCATTTCTCTCTGTAGTTTAGAGTTAGTGTTTTATTGCAGTATCATTTGGAAGAATACATTTTTGTTTCCAGTGAAGACTGTTGGAAAGTGTGCTTGCCCTTACCATCTGCTAACTCTAACAGTCAGGGCAGTGGAATGGAAATGGAGATAGAGTGTTGAAATTGGACAGATCTGCATGTGAATCCCAGCGCAAGCCAACAGAGGTTAACACTTGGCCTCTGGGTCAGCCTCTTTGGTTCTTAAACTTTTGTTTGTTTTGGGCTCTGGTACTGTGGACATGTAGGCTCATCCTACTGGCTGTCTCTTCAGGTGTTTACCTTTCTGGCCATCTACTCCTTGTTATGGCTCCCGACTTAGTGCAGCCATCATTTTTGCTCATGATGCTTTTCATGGAACTTGAATTAAATGTGCTAAGTCTTTGTCCCTGACTCTTCAGTTCATAATCAGACTGAAAAAAATATTGGTGTGGAAAGGTTAGCAATGTGCTAAGGAAATTAAAGTATTTATATTAAAGTGTTAAAGTATTTATATTATATAGACAGTTCAGGCAGAAAGGAACATGACCCAGACTAAATTTTCATGCTCTGGAATTATTTTATTTCCTTGCACATTCTTAAAAAGTTAATTTCAAATCACAGTTGTGCTCCCAAGCCTAATTTGAAATGTTTGAAGTTTTATCCATAATAGCTGGCAGCCTAATGTATAAATAAAATTGGTATGACCTCACAAATATGCTATTCTTAGCCAATATAATAGATACTGCATTTATGAGGCTTAATCAAAAAAGTAGCTAGATAGATTGGATATAAAAATGAAGTAACAGCATCTAAGGAAATCTCTCAAATCAGTTAAGGCATGCATCCCATTAAGATCTCTCTTCTGTTTAGAATGTTGAGAGCAAGGACAAACATTGGACACACTGCAATTAATTCACTAAAGACAAGCAAATAGAAAAGCTGATGTATCCCTAGGACCTTCTAGTTAGAGCATACCTACAGGAAACTACCTGACATGTCTTTTTTGAACTTCTCTATACATACATAGGGTTTATATTCACAAGGAGGCAAAGAAAGCCTTATAATACACAAAATTACATAAAAGATAAAACTTCAGAAAATTATATCAAGGATAACATAGTATTTTAGCAGCTTAATACTCTTAGAAGGAGGGGAGAGAAGGTGATTGAAGACAGTCCTCCTGACAGTTATTTTTATTTAGTTTATCCTGGTCTTATGCAGAGGCTTTGGACAAAATTCATTTTGACATGTTTAAGAGCACTAAGACATAAAATACTGACTATAGCATTTATTGCTTGGACAAGTCAACAAACTATGGCACTTTTCACTGTTCCTCATTGCTTAAGTAAATTGTAGTATGGTTGATAAAATAATAACTCAGTATAAGGATATTTCTCTGAAGGATAGATCATCTCAAGTCGAACATCTCTGTCACCATGCATTTTTACTGCAGTTTTTAAAAAGAGGAGTATGGGGAACCAGGGTGGCTCCGTTGATTAAGCTTCCAACTCTTGATTTCAGCTCAGGTCATGATCTCAGGATGGTGAGTTTGAGCCCTGTCTTGGGCTCCCCGCTGGGCATGGAGCCTGCTTAAGATTCTCTTTCTCCCTCTCCCTCTGCTCCTCCTTTCTCGCTCTTTCTCTCCTCCTGTCTCTAAATAAATAAATGAATGAGTGAATAAAATAAAAAAATAAAATATAAAAAATAAATTTGTGTGTGTGTATATTATACACACACACACACACACACACACACACATATATATATGTACGTTTGCATACACACACATGTTCTTTCAGGACAACTACTTTTTTTCTTTTTAAAATATTTTATTTATGTATTTGTTTATTTTGAGAGAGAGAGAGAGAGGACAAGAGAGCGGGTAAGCAGGGGGAGGCCCAGAGTGGGAGGGAGAAGAAATGAGAAAGAATCCCAAGTAGGCTCCACACTGAGCTTGATCTCAGGACCCTCAGATCATGACCTGAGCTGAAACCAAGAGTCTGACACTTAACCCACTGAGCCACCAGATGCCCTAGGACAACTATTTTTCAACATGCTATTTGAGGACAGCTGTTTCTTGATCACTTTATTAAGGTATAATTGACATATAAAAAGTTGTACACATTTAATATATAAAATTTGATAAGTTTGGAGACAAGTATTTTTCTGTGAAACCATCAGCAGTCTAGCTATAAACATATCTATAAGTTCTAGAAGTTTATTCCTGTCCTCTTCTATTATTATTATTATTATCATTGTCATTATTATTTGTGTGAAAAGAACACAACATAAGATATATCCTTTTTGGATATATTATTGTTGGTGGATAAAAATTCAACTACATTTGTGTATTGATTTCATATCCTGCAACTTAACTGAATTTTTTTTTCTAAGAGATTTTGTGTGTGTATGTGTGTTCATTCTTTAGGCTTTTCTTCATACAGATCTTCCTCAATTTATGATGGGACTATGACCTTATAAATCAATTGTAAGTTCAAAATGCATTTACTACAAGTAACCTACAACATCATAGCTTAGCCTAGCCTACCTTAAATGTGCTCAGAACACTCACAGTAGCCTACATTTGGGCAAAATAATCTAACACAAACTTATTTTATTATTTTTTAAAGATTTTATTGATTTATTTGACAGAGAGAGAAATCACAAGTAGGCAGAGAGGCAGTCAGAGAGAGGGGGAAGCGGGCTCCCTGCTGAGCAAAGAGCCTGGTGTGGGGTTCGATCCCAGGACCCTGAGATCATGACCTGAGCTGAAGGCAGAGGCTTAACCCACTGAGCCACCCAGGCGCCCCTGCAAGCCTATTTTATAATAAAGTATAGAATATTTCATGTCAGTTATTGAATACTGTACTGAAAGTGAAAAAAAGAATGGTTGTATGGGTACAGAATGGCAGTAGAGTGTTTCAGTTATAATCCCTTGTGATCATGTGGCTGACTGAGGGCTGCAGCTTTGCTGTTGCTGACCAGCATCATGAAAGAGGATTGTAAGCATATCTCTAGCCCAGGAAAAACTCAAAATTCAAAATTTGAGTTATGGTTGAAGTGTGGTTTCTACTGAAGGCATATTGCTTTCATACCATTGTGAAGTTGAAAAATTGTAAGTTTAACCATTGTAAGTTGGGGACCATCTGTATAAGATCATGTTCTCTGTAAACAGATAATTTTACTTCTTTTCTGATTTGGATGCCTTTTATTTCTTTTTCTTGACTAATTGCTCTGGGTAGGATTCCCAGTAGTATCTGAATAGAAAAGGCAAAAGTGGTTATCCTTGCCTTGTTCAGGATCTTAGAGGAAAAAAGCTTTCAGTTTTCTACCATTGAGTGTAATGTTGGCTATTGGCTTTTCATGAAAGGCTTTTATTTTTTTATGGCACATTCACTCTAGAGCAAATTTGTTGGGAGATTTTATCATGAAAGGGTGGAAAACAACAGAAAAAAGTAAAAAAAAAACTAAGTTGGTTTTTAAAAAAGGTAAATAAAATCAATGAACCCTTTACTAGACTAATCATGAAAAAAAAAAGAAAACTCCAATAAAATCAGGAATTAAAGAGAAGACATTGCAACCAATTCCAAAATAGATAAAAGAGTCTATTATGGACAATTGTATAACAATATAAATAAAACCATATATGCTTGCCCTTACAAGTGTGTTTATATTTTTGTGCCTTTGTGTAATTTTCTACTCTTGGATATGGCAAGACCTTTAACTTGGTTCAGTATAATATGGTATGTAAAGGTAACTAGACAAATGTTATTACATGTACACTATCACTATAAATAAGATTATAATGTTTGTCTTGTTAGGAGACTCACTTTCCTTGCTGGTTTTGGAGATGCTTACTGCCATGTTGTGTGCAGCTATAGGGAGACGGTAATACAGTTCAGAGTTTATGGCAGCCTCTGGCTGACAGTCATCAAGAAACTGAGACCCTTAGTCTTACAGACTTAAAATAATTGAATTATGCCCATAGTCATACAAGCTTGGAATAGTACTTTCCCAGTGGAGCTTATCATGCAAACTCAGCCTTTACTGACACCTTAATGACAGACTTGCAGAGGATCCAGCTCAGCTATCCCTGGACACCCAGTTCATAGAAAGTGTGAGGTGCAAAATGTGTATTATTTTAAGCTGATGAATTTGGGATTGTAATGTTACACAGTAATAGAAAAGAAATCCAGTTTTTTGTATCTGAAAATGGATATATTAGTTTGCTGGGGCTGCAGAAATGAGGTACAGCAAACTGAGTGGCTTAAACAGTAGAAATCTGTCATCTCATAGTTCTGGAATTTAGAAGTCCAAGCTCAAGGTCTTGGCTGGGTGGTTTCACCTGAGACCTATGAATGACAATTTGTTCCTTGCCTCTTTCCTCACTTCTGTTGGTCTTCTGGCCATTCTTGGCATTTCTTGGCTTGCAAATGCATCACTCTGTTTTCTGCCTTCATCTTCACATGGTGTCTCCTTGTGTGTATGTCTGTCTCTATGTCCAAATTTTCCTTTTCTTAAAGGGGCAGTCATGAGGTGCTTGGGTGGTTACGTTGGTTAAGCGTGCAATTCCTGATTTTGGTTCAGGTCACAATCTCAGAATTGTGAGATAGAGCCCCATGTTGGGCTTTGTATTCAGTGTGGAGTCTGCATGGGATTCTCTCTCTCACTTTCCCTGGGCTCCTCCTTCTCTTTCTCCTTCTCCATAAGTAAGTAAATAAATAAATAAATAAATGCAGGAAAAAAATAGGGGCACAATCATACTAGATTATGGCCCTTCCAAATGACCTCATCTTCACTTGATCATATGTAAACATCTTCTTTTCTAAATAAGGTCAGGCTCAGAGATTGGAGGTTAGGATTTCATTTTTTGGTGGGGGAAAGAAGGTATCATTCAACTCAGAACAGTGGTTATTGCTGTATCAATGTCTAAAAATGTGGAAATGGCTTTGGACCCAGCCAATAGGAAGACGGGAAGGATTTTGAGGACTATGCTAAAGAAAGCCCAAGTTACCTCTAACACTTAGTAGAAACTTGCACTTTGGGGACACTTCCAGTGATGACTTATAGGAAAAAGGAACATGTTATTAGAAACTTGTGGAAGGCGCAATCCATGTTATATGGTTACAGAAAGCTTAATAAAATTTTGCCTGTGGTTATGTGGAAAGAAAACACATAAGTCATGAACTTGGTTATTTAAATAAGCAGATATCCAAGCAAGGTGTTGAAGGTAGTTATTGTTCTTGTTGTTTATAGTAAAATGTGAAAAGAGGAAGATAATTTGAAGGAAGAATTGTTAAGCAAAGAGGAACAAGGACTAGATGGTTTAGAAAACTTTTAGCCACTCAAGATGGCAAACAAATTCTATAATTAATTAATGATCTCTGAGCAAAGTGAGCAACCATCAGAAGGAGATACTCTTGCCTTAATTGCAAGGGATATGTAAGCTTAAAATCTTGGGACCTGGCACACTGGAGAAAGCCTGTCCCTAAATTAAGACAACACAATTGAAGGAGAGCTGTGCGATAGAGTTGAGCAATGATAAAATAGTTAAAATCCCATAATCTGGCCATAATTCTGTGCTTACATCTGTAAATCCAGCAAATGCATTTTATTTGTTTAAGCTACTGTGAACTGTGCTTTAGTCGTGTACAAATTAGGAGCAGTTTAACTAAAATCAAACAAAAACAAAAAGGCCAGTGAAAATTTAAAGAAAAAATAAAAGAATAAACAATAAAGCTATGTGTGTGTGTATGTATGAGGAAGTTGATAAAAAGATAAAGTATGACACACTAATCACATTTCATAATCCGAAAACTTCTGCAAAATATAGTTAGAAATAGAGTAATTATAACTGGAGCCAACATATTCTGAGTAAAGACTTATGTTAAGTAATGGGAGAAAGTTCTGGTAATATTCACAATATCCTCAAATTTTGGGCAGTGGGAGCTCAAGGCATAGGTGGACCATATACCAGATTGAGATTCTAACACTTGGTAGATATATCTTCCCCTGCCAGTATTCTAATACTATTGTGGTACTTCTGGGAGACACAATTATTTTTCATTTTCTCTGTACAATTTTTGTCTTAGTCTTGAATATGGACATTAATCATGTTCAAATATAAATGAATGACTCCAAACTGGAGTAATTAGCAGTAGATTCTAGCAGAGACAATGACTTTTCCATAATGTGACTGAAAATATGACTCACTATGGGACCGGATGTGTTGACAAAGAGCCAGTGACAGGGGTGAATGTGAAGCTCAGTTGGTTGAGCATCTGACTCTGGGTTTTGCCTGAAGTTATGGTCTCAGGGTCCCCTGAGATCACGCCCTTTGTAGGTCTCTATGCTTCAATGGGGAGTCTGCTTGAGATTCTTTCCCACCCTATCCCTCTGCCCCTCCCCGCCAGCACGCTCGCTCTCTCTCTCTCTCTCAAATAATCAATAAATCTGGGAGGAAGGAAGGAAGGAATATAGGAAGGAAGGACATAAGGAAGGGAGGAAGGATAAGAGCCAGTAACTTGAGGCTTACAGAGACAATGTTTTAGAATTGTCTGGTATAAATTAACTTCCTTGGAAATCTCTCTTTCTTAAAACCAAACTTAATTTTCAAGAAGAAGTTTCCCAGAAATTACTGAAATGGCAGTTGGCAGTACCTTCTGTGATAGAGCAATGGTACATGGTCATTGGAAACTGATCCAGCCATGAGGTGGATAGGCTGTTACCTAGTCCCACCACACGGTGCAAACATCTGGCCCAGTCTTTGCATGCAAAATTTTTAGTTCTGAGTTTTTAGTTCTCAATGTGAGTTTTTGTTCATAAAGTCAGTTTATTTAATAGATTAGTGGTTATAATATAGCATAGCTATCCACATGTGGTGGGAAGCACCTGTGAGGGAAGGCAGAATGGAGAAACAATTTAGTAATACATATAGGTATTACAATTACTTGATGATTTCTTATGGGAAATCCTTAATGAAAACCATTCCTTTATGGTACTATAACATAAGACCATATAGTGTTCTGTATAGTGTATCTTCTTTTTCCCTCCAGACCCTAGGAATACTTAAAACCTATTAGATTGTCTCTCTTAAAGAAATAAGGATTGGTTATGAAAATAGACATATAACACAAACCTAACAAATTGTTATATAGCATTCAATGACTGTTTATAATTTTAAAATGTTAGTTTTATTAAAAATGTTAGATTTATTGTTCAGGGAGAACTTTTAAAATGCTGAAAATAACCCATTTTAATCAGCTATCTTTAACAAAACTCTGATTTTCTGTCACATTATTTCTAAGAAATATCACTATTCAGCTTGCTGTTCTGTAAAAGATTTGCAATATCTTTTGTATTTTATATCTTGCTGCTTTTTTTATTCTAAAATTGTGGCCTCTTTTTTAACTTAATAAAGAAAATTAAAGGAAAAAAAAAAACGCAAGGGAAGTCATTATCCTGGGTTGGAGTCAATACTATCTTTGCTATTCAAAGGTAGGAAGTAATCAGATGTTAGCTTGCAGCCAAGGAAACCGATTTATTTATAATGGAAGGAAACAAAAGCCAAAGGCAGGTAATGCATTAGGGCCTGAAAGAAGCACAAGGGGGAAAAGAATAGGATTATTCTTTACTAGCTGCTTTTTACTTTTACTTGACAAATTCAAACTATTATACTTCTAAATTATAACACATAGATACATAGATAGATATATTAAGAGCCATCCATCAATCAGTATATTGATAATAAAGACTGTCAAGATTCTCAGTCTGATAAAGTATCATCCTATTTATGATGTGCTAAATGTGGGATTTATTTTACCCAAAATAGAGTATGAGTATTTCCAGCTTCTAAAAGTAACTTGGTCATGTTATCTTGTTCATTAATTTATGTGTTCATTCAATAACATTCTTTGAGTGCAGGTAATTTTCTATATGCTAAATATATAATAGTAAATAAAATAGAAAAATGCACTGCACTAATGGAGTCTGGATTCTAATGTTACCAAATACAACCAGTTTGCTCAATAATTTAGGTTTCAATTGAAGTGTTTACAGCACTGTATCTTACTCTCTAGCTCAAAATCAATTTTTTCTTGCAGTAGCTCTAAAACTGTTCGATAGATTGTGGTCTAGGTTTTGATCACTTACTGCCCAGAATCTTTGAATTGATATATGGACTTTTTATTTAAATCCTTTGCTGTGTTTTTCTGTTTTTTTTCTCTATTCTTTACTCCTTTCTTCCTCGACTCAGTTACATGATCATTTGAACTTAGGCTTCATTCATTCATTCAAAATTGCATGTTTCAATTCTGTTTTTATAAAATGAATTTCTTTAAAAAATATAAAGTATTACACATCAAATAGAAGGTGCAATGCTATTCCCATATTATTGAGACTCTGATTTGTTGGTTAGTTTAGGTAAGATCATGTGGTTAATAAAAAATAATGTTAGAATTTAAACTTATCATTTTGGTATTATATTCTGTGCCCCATTTATTACACATTCATTGTGGTTAAGGTATATGTATATTCTTTGGAGGATTCTAGAGCCTTGATCTGGACTTCCTGCCTATCCCCATCTGATTGCTTACAAATTTAAAAAGTTGAGATTGTTTTAGTCTATAGAAACAAAACTAAATCTAACAAAATATGTATAAAGTCTACATGAGAAAAACCACACAATTATGATGAAAGAAATCAGAGAACCAAATAAATGGAGAGATATTTCATTACATGGATAGGTAAACTCAAAAGTTGTCAAGATATTAGTTCCCCCAACTTGATTTGTGGATTTAATGGGGTGCCCGGGTGGCTCAATTGTTAAGCATCTGCCATGGGCTCAGGTCATGATCCCAGGGTACTCGGATCAGGCTCCCTGCTTCTCCCTCTGCCTGCTGCTTCCCTGGTCTTTCTTGCTCTCCCCCGCCACCCCGTCAAATAAATGAATAAAACCTTTAAAACAAATCTCAGTATGCATGTTGACAAAAATGATTCTAAGGTTTATATGGAGAAACAAAAGACCCAGAATAATAAGGCCAATATTGGGCAAGAAGAACAAAGTCAAGGGATTGACATTACCCAACTTCAACACTTACTAAAGACATTATAATCAAGACCTTGTGGTACTGGCAAAAGAATAGATGAATAGAACACAATGGAGAGCCCAGAAATACACCTACATAAGAGTAGCCAACTGATCTTTGATAAAGGGTCAAAGCAATACAGTGGTGGAACAATTGTCTTTTCAACAAATGGTGTTGGACTAATTGGAAATTCATATGCAAAATACTACTACTACTACTGCTACTACTACTACCACTACCACAACTACCACTAAATCTAGTTAAAGTTCTGATATGTTTGACAAAAGTTAACTCAAGTTGGATCATAAACCTAAATGTGAAAGACCCAAAATTCCTGGAGGAAAGCATAGGAGAAAATCTAGACAACCTCAGGTTTAGTGATGACCTTTTTAGACATAACACTAAAGGCAGGGTGCATGAAAGAAATAATTGATAAGTTAGACATTATTAGAATTAAAAACTTCTGTGAAAGACAATGTTAGGAGAATTAGAAGAATACCCACAGGTGAGGTGGAAATGTTTGCAAAAAACAGATCTGATAAAGAACTGTTACCCAATACACACAAAAACTCTTTAAAAAGTCTCAAAATTCAACAGTAAGGAAACAATAAAAAAAGTAAACAATAAAAGAAGTAAAAAAGTATTCCAAAGACCTAAACAAATGCTTCATAAAAGATAAAGCTGTGACAAATAATATGAAATAGATGAAGTAATAATAGAGAAATAATAATATGAAAAGATATTCAGCATCATATTGTCCTTAGAGAATCGCAAATTGAAACAATGAGATACTCCTATACACATAAGAATGATAGAAACTGAAAACACTGAAACATCAAGTGCTTGCAAGGATGAGGAGCAACAGTTACTCTTCTTTATTGCTGATTAGAATGCAAAATGGTGCAACTACTTTGAAAAACACCTTGCTCGGGACACTGGGTGAGCTGCATAAAGAATAAATTTTGGAACACACACACACAAATTAAATTAAATCCATAACTGAATAATTTACATAAGCATTGAATAAAATGGATAAAGTAAAAAAAAAAAAGAAAAACACCTTGGAGGTTTTTTTTTTTGTGTGTGTGTGTGTGTTCTTTTTGTTGTTCCTTCTTTCTTTCTTTCTTTTTTTTTTTTTTTACAAAACTGAACATTTTTTTATAATCCAACCAATAATCACTCTTCTTTCTTGACTTCAAAAATGGCAAATATGACATAAACGTGTGTATCACAGACATATCCAAACTACTGTAGGACACACACCAAATGCCATGATTACAGGAAAGCCACAGTAGATAGATGATAAAAGTATAGAGAAAAATAGGGCTACAATAAGATATGTGCTATTATAATATAAAAGTTGTATTATATTTAAAGGCTAGAGAGAAGAATATTTATATGACATAAAAATATAATAATCCCTTTGTATGAATTGAAAGTTACTTTGAAATTCTTTCATTAAACGGTTTAAACAATGCAAACATTTCTTTTTAAACTTCCCCATTGGGTCTTTTTTTCCTCAGTTTCATTTAGATATAACTGACATGTAACATTGTGTAAGGTTAAGGTATACAACATGTTGATTGGTACACATAGGTAATGCAATGTGATTACCTGTGAAGCATGAGCCAACACCTCTATCATGTCACATAATTATCAATGTGAGAGCATTTACGATCTACTCTGTTGGCAACTTTCAAGTGTATAATATAGTATTGTTTACTATAATCATAGTGCTATACATCAGATCCTCAGAACTTACTCATCCTCTAACTCTAAGTTTATACTCTTTGACCAAGAGATTTCTCCATGTACTCCACCTACCAACCTCCTGCCTTGCCCCCTGGTAACTACCATTCTCTGTTTTTGAGTTGAAATTTTTCGATTCCACATATTATATGATATTTGTCTTTCTTTGACTTATTTCACTCAGCATAATGCTCTCAAGTTTCATCCATATTGTTGCACATAGCAAGATTTCCTTCTTTGTCATAGCTAATTAATATTCCATTATATCCATTATTTATCCACATCTTTATTTATTCACCTATTGATGGAAACTTATGTTGTTTCCATATCTTGCTTATTGTGAAAAATGCTGCGTAAACATGAGAGTCCAGATATCTCTTTGATATTCTGCTTTCATTTCCTCTGGATATATATTCAAAAGTGGGATTGCTAGATCATATGGTGGTTGTGTTTTTAATATTTTGAGGAACCTTCATACTTTTTCCCATAGTGGCTGTATCAACTCCCACCAACAAAGTTCAAACATTTCTTGTCAAGTGGGATAAAGTTTTTGTGGAAGTTTAAGAGGCAGTTAACTTGTGGCGAAAATTATAACTTTCAATGGAAATGTGCTTCAGAGAAAACCAGTGACTTTCAACCAATTTCTGAGAACCAATAGATTAGTGAAGACACTAGTGCAGCTACATTTTTTTTCCACATTTTGTGGTCTGAACTATCCGTTAGTGTGTATTGTGTATACACAATGGTGTAGAGGAGACAAAGTCTTTCCAAATAGCTTTGGTGGGTGTCAAAGATCTATTGAAGTTGACCTCATTACTCATCAAAACTGCCATATAACACAAGGATTGTTCATTCCACGATAGTGGTAAAAAGACTCTAGCACAGAGTATGCATAACTGTTCAAGGTCACACAGTAAGCATGCAGTGGAGTCAGAGTGTAAGTCTAGTTCCATTTGAATCCACCTACCCCAAGTTTACAAAGCTAAAAAAGATCCATAAATTGAAGAGTATTGGCATGTACAGGGGAAGTCACGATACAAATATAGTGTGATAACTTTTCACGAATTACACAAGAAATATCTAAAGAAGTGATTATCAAACTGCTGTATAGAATCCCAAGGTTACAATGATTGAATCTTCCAACACATAATAAATGGTTCAACTTCTTGAGCAACAGTTCATCTTTTCATATATGGTATGTGGGGTGCTTTTGAAGAATTGCATTTGAAGGGGAAAAAAAGGAATTCCACTGCATATAATTTGAAAACTATTAGAATAGCTTGGTGAAGAAAAAACTGACATTCCAAAGTAGGAAATGCTGAATTAAACAGGGGAAAAAAACTTCATAAACAGAAGTTGTATTATTTACAATGTTCACTTTCAATGAACAATGCCAAATGAAGTCCTTAAGACAAATCAGAATTGAAAACGAAGAACAAACATTGCCAAGCTGCAAGGAAACTCTAACTGTGGGCATTATTGCTTGTGCTACAGACAATGTTTTCTTTTTTGGTAAGGATAATCGCTACCAGTGATATCAGTAGTAATATATTTGGAAAACATTACAAAATTGACTATGATTCAGGAGGGAATATTACGTCCAGGTGGAGCACTGCAAGCTAAGAGAAGTAGAGTCAAAGAGAAGTATCTGATTAAACCTGGCTGAAGTACTTTGACATAGCTTATCAAAAAGGACAGTCTAATAGAGCCAGCTAAGTACTTCTCACTTATCCTTTCGCTGGGACTTTGGGACATTTTGAATTTTCATCTATGTGACATGTGAGCTCATACTAGTCAGGGCTACTTAGCATTCCAGCTAATGTACCGCTTACATGGTTTAAGCGGTTATAGTTTATAGATGAATTGACTGCTGATGGAATAGTTTCCGGAAGATTATTGATGAAGGCAATATGTATTTACTCAGAAGTATGTGTACTTGTTAAGGCCATCATCTTTTAGAGGTAATAGAACAAAATTAACTTTGCTAGTCACAATTTTGTACCCCACATAGTATGTTGTATACCTATCTAAGAATTATAACATTGACCTGACCAGGTCAATGATTTTTTATATACATTTCACTTTGTGTTCTGTGACTAGTTATTATTTCCATTATTTCCATTTCCAAGTGGACTTTTTGAAAAAGAACCTGCTATAGCAAATGACAAAATAGCAAAATATGATTCAGTTTATTCTGCTAAATTGTGAGCTTCTCAGGTCATAGACGGTGTCTTCTTTATCTTTGCTCTGACCTCAGCATATTCCCTGGCACACAGAAGTCGCTTATTAATTTTTGCTGAAATGTGTCAGCAATATATGGACATATATATTAGCTTTTCATTAGTGTAGTGTGAATGGGAACAAAGCCCATCAAAATGATGTCAGTTAATTAGGTTGTTGACCTGTATACGTGGAAGATGTAGGAAGAGAAAGTTACAGGCTAAATTATACAGCTCCTAGGTTAAAATTCTTGCTTTGCTACTTAGTGGCTGTGAAATACTGGGTTAATTACTTCATCTTGAAGCTTTAGTTTTCTCATCCATAAAATAGGATAAAATAAAACCAGCTTCATAAGGTCTCTGGAATAATAAGTATATTATAATTATGTACATAAAACAGAACAGCACCTGTCCTTTGGTTAATTATAGTTTAAGAAAATGGCGTAAAAACCCTCAAGACTGGTATAAGAGACTTTTTTTTTACTTACATATGTTTGCATATTATTCCTTCATAACTAGTGTGACTTAACTCTTTTTGCTCCACACTTTCCCTAAAGTCAATTTCACATTTGTAAAATTCTTCCTAAACACAAAGGACTGTTTAAAAATCCAAAAGGACTCACTGGGTATTATATAAGACTGATGAATCACTGAACTCTACCTCTGAAACTAATAATACACTATATGTTAATTAATTGAATTTAAATAAAAAAATTAAATAAAACAAACTTTTCTGGTGTAAAAAAAAATCCAAAAGGACTATCGATATTTTAATTTGTTTTCAGGGGAAGATGAAGAAAACAATCATGCAACAGCTTGCATGATACAATTTCAAAAACAAATGAAACAAAACAACAACCCTTTGAACATTTCTCCAGCTTTCCTCTACCTCGGATAGTTGCCTCATTCTCTTTTCTTTTTCTCCCCCCTACCCTCCAAACTCTTCAGCCTCTCTAGTTAAGCTTATTCCAACCATCCCTCCCCACCACCACCACAACAATGTTTCAAATCATGGCAGCTCAACAGCATTAGGAAAAATAAAACTAAGCAAAACTTAAGCGCCATAAGAGAATTCTCAGTAAATGGTGGTGGAGAAGGTGAGGGGAGGAAGGCTCATCTTTTTTATATGAACAAACATTTTCCAAAAGGTAAATGCAAGGGTGACAGAGACAGGGGGTTGACTCCAAAATGGATTCTCCCCTTTCTACTTCATATCAGGGAACAATGTGCACACCTCCTTCTGCTTTTAGAAGAGCACCCTGCACAATGGCTGGGCCCATGGATGTCCAGCCAAAGGTGACATTTCCCAGGCTGTGCTACAGTAGTTGTGACCCTGAGACTAAGTGAAGGCTGATTGGATGCATGTGAAAGTGAGCATGGGGAATCTTGATCAGAGGAGGAATAGAGCAAAAGAAATATATCAATTGTAATATTAAATAAGAGGATTTATCAGCTAGATCTTGAAGGAAAGAGTTATATCTCACAGGAAGAGAGAAAGAGAAGTGAGAAAAATCTATAACTGTCTAATAGTTTGCTTTCTTTTGACGTCAAGAATGAGGAAAGTTTCATCATAGTAGGATCTCACTATGCTGAGTTATATTTGGGACAGTCTTGCACTGGGAATTCTTCATTCAGAGCAACGTAACCCCTAACTACAATGGTATGTAAAGAGAAAATGTATATGCAAATGAAACCCACAGTAATTAAGAAGTTGGACATCAGTGGTTCTAGTTAGTTATACCTTCCGGGAGGGTCTGAGAGAAGAATTGCAAGGACTTTGTGCCACCAAGAGTTAAGGTCAAGGTCAGATGAAGCATTTAATTTGCATATATATGATTTTAATCTTGATCTTATGGGTTGGGGAGAGCTTCTGCATCCTGCAGGCCTGGCCCCGTCATGGGTAGTAAAAACCAATACAGGTTTACTAGTTGGTCTTATCTGTATTGTTGCTTGGAAGAAAACCCCAGGAACCAGAAACCCGGGACTGAGCAAGAGCAGACGTTTCTGCTGTGGTTCTGTGAAGTTTGGCCTAGGTTCAAGTCTTCCCCTTCATAATTTTCCACCCTGACTGTACTCTCTGGATTCCTACCATCTCCGAGGGGTGGAGTGGGCATAGGGAGAAGCACAGGGAGTTAATAAACGGAGCATCAGGCAGGGTTCACTCTTGTGTGGGCAAATCAGAATATAAAAATATATAATCAAAATGCTCCTGTGTTAGTCAGAGCAACACGACATGCTAAACAGATACACTCCAATATGTTAGTGGTTTATCATAAAAGAAGTCGATTTTCATTCATGTGAAGTCCAGTTGGAAGTAGTGTGGACCATGGAGAGGGCTGGGGGGACAAAAAAGGGTGGTTATGGGCTCTGTAGTCAGAGTGCCTGGGTTCAAATTCTGGCTTACCAGAGATTAATTCTGTGACCTTGGTTACTCTTTCTACTCTTTGATTTTTTAACCTGTGAAAGTAATAATTTTACATTATAATGTTAGGATAATATAAATTAAATAGCAATGGGATAATGAGTACCTAGCACATAGAAATATGATTATTAAATGAGGTAATTTAGGAAAAGGACTTAACACTATAACTGATATATAATAAACTTACTCTATTATATTTTTCTTAGAATAGATAATTGTATTTTTAACCTTTTTCTACAATGCTGATTTTTCTGTGTTTTTATTATTTCTTACTTAACTCTAACTGTAGATAGGAATTGCTCTATCTTAAACTGAAAAAAAAATGTCCAGGAATAGATTTTTAGAAGCTTGTACATTATGCCTACTGCTATGACAGTTCTTTATGTCCTTCCTACTTTCTTAGTCAGTGACACGCACTGTGAAAATTCTCTTAGGGAAAACAGAGAAGGAAACACTAATTAGTGATACAGTTATTTAACACTTCACCTCTTCTTTGTACCAGGCAGTCATCCTCTTTCTCATTCCTACTGGAAGCCATACATTCCTTTTCTTTTGATGTTGATATTAATCATATACTATTAGTAGGTACATATTCAGGGGTAAGGATACACTTTTACTCAATTTAATTTGACAAACATTTATTAAGACCTACTACATGTTGAGTACTACTCTAGGAGCACATCAGTAAACAAAGCCAAGATTCCTGTCATTGTGGAGCTTGGGTTGTAAGAGGAGTTACCAAAAATAAGCAAATGATGGAATATGCTAAGAGGTGGTGTATATGCATATATGCACCTTCATGCAAAGAAATGAAGCAAACAGCAAAAGGTAAAGAGGATGTGGAGCAAGGGATGGGAGTTGGTTGCAGTTTCACATATAGTGTTGAGGTTGGGCCTCACTGAGAAGGTGAGAGTTGAGGGAATACTTGAAGAAGGTAAGACCCAGATGGGTCACTGAGGGAAGAGGGCTTCTGGCAAAGACCTTGAACTGAGAACATGCATGGTTGTAAGGGTCGAAAGAGAACAAGTCAGTCAAAGCCTAGTGGCAGGCCTGGAGATGAACTGCCTAGTTCCTTCTTCATGGAAGGACTTACCCAATGTGGAGAGATTAGTCAGCAGGTGGACTCCAGCTGTCTGCCCTTTTGGGAAGGGCTTCAGCTATAGAGAGTAGCTTCTTGCCCAGCAAGCCCTCAAAAGCACATCTTTCTTAGGGCAGTCTGCATCTGGGACCCGAGAGGTATTTACATCTATCAGTGATGGATAGTGATGGGGAAGTGAGGGATGGATGGGTGAGGGACACAATGACGGCCTCCCTGCCAGGTTCACTGAGGCTTTTTTTTTTCTTAAGATCTTATTTACTTACTTGACAGAAATTACAAATAGGCAGAGAGGCAGGCAGAGAGAGAGTGGGGGAAGCAGGCTCCCCAGTGAGCAGAGAGCCCCGTGCAGAGCTTGATCCCAGGACCCTGAGATCATGACCTGAGCCGAAGGCAGAGGCTCAACCCACTGAGCCACCCAGGCACCCCAGTTGCTGAGGCTTTACTGGGCTTGCATCAAAGAAGTTCATCTTTTTCCTCTGTCCAGTGCTGCTGCTTCCCTTTCCTTTCACAGGTTTTGATCTTCTGGAGTACCCGCTCTGTGACAACACTGAATTAATATTGTTGTTGTTGTTGTTTTAAATATTTATTTATTTATTTATTTATTTGACAGACAGAGATCACAAGTAGGCAGAGAGGCAGGCAGAGAGAGAGGAAGGGAAGCAGGCTCCCCGCTGAACAGAGGGCCCAATGCCCGGCTAGATCCAGGACTCTGGGATCATGACCTGAGCTGTAGGCAGAGGCTTTAACCCACTGAGCCACCCAGGTGCCCCTGAATTAATGTTTTTATACCTTATTGTCTCCTGGATTAGCTCCAGAATTTCATACATTTTAGGAGGGAGAATCACATACTAGGAAGATCATGTACTTTGAGTTACAGCTCTTTGACAAGGTTCTTAAACTCTGTAGTAGTTAACTGTCTCACTGGAAACCTTGGGAGTAACAATTTCAACTCACCTGTCATTTGTGTAATTAAATCATATAAGTAGATAAAGTTCTATGGGTGTCTTACACACAAGTATTAGAGTATAATCATTATACTTATTCATGTACTCTTCATGCAAGACTAGCCTATGCGCATGCTGTGATTTCTGAGCTTTTTTTTTATAATGTATAACATACATAACAGAAAAGTGCATACATATCTATAAATGAATTTTATAAGGTGAACATACCCACCCATGCAATCAGAATCTAACAAGTGAATTGACTTAGCAAAGTAAAAACCAATGGTTAATTCTCCCATTTTTGACTTACATAAAAATGGAATCAAACACTGTGTTTTTCATTACTGTATAGTATTCCACTGTATGAATGTTTCAGTTTCTTTGTGCCTTCTAGTGCCGATGAGTGTTTAGGGCTATTTCAAACTATGAATTTATGTTTATCTTTTTTGGAAAATGAATGTATATATGTCTCTTGGTTATTTTCTGGAAGTGAAATTATTAAATCAAAGTTTCACATATGTTTAGTGGATATCACCACACCGTTTTCTAAAGTCATTGCATCAATTTTCACTCCCACGTGCAGTGTGTGAGAGTTCTGATTGTTCTGTGTTATTGCTAATATGGAAGAGTATCTTTTTTGGTTTGTTTGATTTTAGCTATTATGGTGGGAGTAAACTGGTGACATACTGTGGTTTTAATTTGTATTCCCTGCAGACTAATAAAGTTAAGCAACTTTAATATACTTATTGATCACTTATATCCTCCTTTATAAAGATTCTGTTCAATTCTTTTGTCCATTTTTTTTCCTATTCAGTTTACTGTCCTTTTCTTAATGCTTTTAGGAGTTATTACAGATTTTAGATAGAAGTCTTGTATTTAATATATCAGTTAGAAACACCTTCCACTGTATAGTTTGTCTTACTTCTTCCTTAATGGTGTCTTCACAAATTATGAATCTTAATATAGTACAATGTAACATCTTTGCTAAACGGTATTTGTCTTATTTAAGAAATCTTTGCTCATGCTAATGTCATGAACTGTTTTTCTATATTTCCTTCTAAAAACTTTAACATTTAACTTTTTGCATTATAATCTGTAATCCATCTGGAACTGCTATGATGTTAAGAAAAGGTCAGGGCACTTAAAATATGCGTATCCAGTTGACCTATTTATTGAAATACCTGTCTTTCCCCCACTGGACTGCGATACCACCTGTCATAAAGCAATCATTTATGTATGTGTATATATGTTTTGTGACACATATCTTCCAATTTCCCATTTGTCTATCTTTGCGCCATTACCACATTTTATTAATTGATATTATATTTGGTATCATGTATCTTTCAGTTTTTATCTTTTTCAAACATTTTCCTTGGATATTCTTGACCCTCTGCATTTCCATATCAATAAAAAAAGCAAAAGCAAAACTTTCTGGTATTTTGATTGAGATTGCATGAATCTATAGAGCATTTTGGAGAGTACTTACATTCCTAAATACTGAGTATTTCAGTCCATCAGTGTGGCCTGTCTCTCTAGATATTTAGGTCTTTGATTTCACTCAATCATGTCTTATAGTTTGGGGCACCTAAGTGGTTCAGTTGGTTAAGCGTCTTTCCCTCAATCTCAGCTCAGGTCTTGATCTCAGAATCATGAGTTCAAGCCCCACATTGGGCTCCATGCTGGAGACCGCATTAAAAAAATATCTATCTATCTATCTATCTATGTATCTATCTATGTATCTATCTATATGTTTTTGTGTGTAGAAGTCTTGCACATCTTTCATTTTATTTGTACTTCAGTATTTGATATTTTTGATGTTATTGTAATAATAACAGTTTTAAAATGTCATTTGAATTTCTTTATTGTTGGTTTATAAAAACACAACTAATTTTTTCATGGATTTGATGTCCAGTGACTTTGTACTGATTGGTTATTAATTCTCCTTAACTATCTGTGTATTCTTTTCGATTTTCTAGGTATATAATCATATCTTATGCAGATAATAAAGGTTCGCTTTCTTGCTTTCCAGTTCAAATCTCTTCTAATATTATTTTTTTCTTACTTTATTTCACTAGCAAGTACTTTCAGTAGATTGTTGAATTTATGCCGTATCCTTAATTTAACTCACTTCCAATCTCATGGAGGAAGGATTCGATATTTCACTGTTCTTGTAGGATTTATGGTAGTTACTTATCAGATTAAAATATGTTTCTTGATTTCTATTTTGCTTAAAGTTTTGATCATGAATGGTGTGTTAAATTCAATTAAATGCATTTTCTGCATATACAGAATGGTAATATATTTTATTCTTTTTATTCTGTTGATGTGATTTATTACAATATTTAATTTTAAAATGTTTTATCACTTATTTTTCTAAAATAAACTTCACTTAATCATGATGTATTCTTTTATATATTGTTCCATCTGTTGATTTTTTTAAAAGATTTTATTTATTTATTTGACAGACAGAGATCACAAGTAGGCAAAGAGTCAGGCAGAGAGAGAGAGAGAGAGAGAGAGGAGGAAGCAGGCCTCCAGCAGAGAGCTGGATGCAGGGCTCGATCCCAGGACCCTGGGATCATGATCTGAGCCGAAGGCAGGGGCTAGGGGCTTTAACCCACTGAACCACCCAGGCGCCCCCATTTGTTGATATTTTGGTTAGGATTTTTGCATCTATATTTATAGAGAAATTAATCTGTATCTGGTTTTACTTCTAAAACCAAAACCTTTCAGGTTTTGGTATTAAAATAATGCTTCCCTCATTAAAATAGTTGGAAAGTGTTTTCTCTCTTTTTACTCCCTGGAAATACTTGTGTATAATTGTTGTTATTCTTTATTAAATACTTGGAAGAATTCACAAAATATGCCATTTGGGTGTAGGATTTTCTTTAAGGGAAAGGTATAAAAAATTTTTAAAAATAATTTATCCACTTCATCCAAATTGCTCTTTATTGGCATAAAATTATTTACAACATAATTTGTAGTATCTCCAGGATTTATAATGATTTTTCTTTTATAATTCCTATTGTTGGTGTATTTTCTCGCTTCTTAATTAGCCTTGCTAGGGTTTTCAAAAAAAAATACAAAGTTTTGGTTTTGTTGATTATTTTTTATATTTCATGCTTTAAAAAATGTTTTGAGTTTGCATTTTTAACACTTCTAAAATTTTTTTCTTTTCTTAAAAAAATAATTAATTATTTATTTATTTTTGAAGGGGTAAGAGAGTGAATGCAAGCATGAGGAGAGGCATAGGGAGATGGGCACAGGGAGAGGGAGAGAAAGAATCTCAAGCAGGCTCCATGTTCATTGTAGAGCCAGATGTGGGGCTGGATCTCAGGACCCTGAGATCCCAACCTCAGTCCAAATCAAGAATCAGATGCTTAACTGACTGAGCCATCCAGGCATCCCTTAACTCACTATTTTCAATTTAGTTCCTTGAAATTTAGTTCTAATTCATAAATTTCACTTTGGACATTGCTTTAGCTGTATTCTATGTGTTTTTATACATTGTGTCCTCATTATCATTCAGTCAAAAATATTTTTTAATTTCTCTTAATCCTGCTTTGACTTGTGGATTCTTTAGAATAATACTGTTTAATATTCAGAAATTAGAGGTTTTTTAGTTTTTTAAAAAATTGATTCCTAGTTCACTTCCACTGTGGTCAGAAAATGTACTCTAGATGACATAAATCTTTGATATTTGTTGATGCTTTTTTTATAGCTCAACATGTGGTTTGTTTTGGTAGATGTTCCACATGCCGTTGAGTAGATAATTCCATTATTGTTGAGTGCACTATTCTATATGTGTTTGTTAGATTGATTTTGTTAAATTTGTTAGCATTAGTTATATTTTTATGATTAAAAAATTTTTTTTACTAGCTACTGAACATTTTGTTAAAGTCTCATGGATTTATCCATTTCTTTCTTTCTTTTAAAGATTTGATTTATTTATGAGAGAGAGAGGAGAGAGAATGCACACACACGTGCTTACATGAGTTGGGGGAGGGACAGAGGAAGAGGGACAAGCAGACTCTCTGCTGAGTACAGAACCCAACTCTGGGCTGGATCCCAGGATCCTGAGATCATGACCTGAACCACCCAGGTGCCTCTATCCATTTCTTCTTTAATTCTATCAGTATGTGCTTTGTATATTTTGAATCTGTGTTACTGGGAGAATACAGATTAAAGATTCTAATATCTTCTTGTTGAACTGACTTTTAATCATTGTATAATATCTTTATTTTTAATCTCTTGTAAGGGCCTATTTAGCCAAAACGGCTCCATTTCGGTTGAATAGCCATTTTGTTGTTTATGCAATAAAACTTAAAGGGACTCTGCTTCCCCCTCCCCCCAGGGGACTTACTTAAAAACAAGTCCCCGGAAACCAGTCCCAGGTAACAAAGCCCAAATACAAGGGCGGGTCAGGCCAGTTGAAGGTATCCAATCAGTGGGGGCACATACTGTCTCCCTAGCAACCAAGAAGTATGGGCCGCACCCTTTGGGTGCCTTTTGTGTGCCAATTCTGACCAAGGTGATAGGCTAGTTCAAATGTCTATTATTGGGTAAATTGTAATTCAGTTGGTCACTTATGTGTGACCTAGCCTGACTGTGCAGTTTTCTCTGTGTCATTGGCCACCTGTGCATGGCCAGGCCCAACCACATGGCCTTTGCCCTTAAAAGCCAGTCTGTAAGGCAGAGAGGGGTCACCTCTCTTTGTAAGAGATGGCCCTGGCCGGTCAGTTTGATTCTTGATGCTTGGCGTGAAATAAAGCTTTGCTTGACCTTTGCTTTGTATCAGTCTCGCTCCTTTGATTACGGACCCAACACTCTAACAATGTTTTTTGCCTTGAAGGCCTACTTTGTCCAATATTAGTTTATCTAAGCCAGCTAAATCAATTTGCTGTCATTGTTGTGAAGTGTTGTATGACATATTTTCTTCTACTTTTTTACTGCAGTCTTTCCGTATTGTATTTAATGTGTGTCTCTTGTAAAGTAGCATATAGTTCATTGTTATCAGCCTGACACTTAATTTTCCATTATAATACTAGAGTGTTTGGCTCGTATGCATTTAATGCAATAGAGATAGTGTGTCATCTTATAATACCTGTCTTTAGCCCATCTCTTTTATAATCTTGTTCACCATCTTTCTTGACCTCATTTTGTGTAATCAAAATGCTATTATTTATTATTTCCTTCTATTAACTTTTTAGATGGAGATATATAGATAGATAGATAGATAGATTGATTGATTGATTTCTACTTTTTTCTGGTTATCCCAAAGATTTCAGTATGCATCTTTGTCATATTACAAACCAATTCTGATTTTTAACTTTCAACAGACAACTCTAAAACATTTGTAGTCTTTAATTCTATTTAACCCCTTCACAGCATTTGTACTACTTTGACACATAATGGCACATAAAAATATTTTAAATTTTGTAAGTCATTATAGATATTGTTTTTAGTAATTCCTTTTTTGCAGTGCTTTATTATTTCCTGGGTGTTTTTTTTTTTGTTGTTTGTTTGTTTGTTTGTTTTTGGTCTAGGAAAGTTTTCTTTCTTTTGAGGAATTTCCTTTTAATTGTCTGTTGGCAACAAATTCTATCATTAAAAAAATCTGGAGCACATTTTAAAATCTTTTTTAAAGGATATTTTGGTGGGTACAGAGGTCTAGGGTAGCACTTATTTTCTTTCAGTACTTAGATGTCATTCCATTTTCTTGTCTTTGAACACATTTTTATTATTGAGAAGTTGATTATTGTTGAAAGTAGTCAGTCAGCTTTATGACTGTCTTTTGAAGATTGATCCCTGCTTTAAAGATTTTTCTATTTACTTAAGTGCTTAGCAGTTTTACCAAGATGAGCCTAGGTATGTGGTTTTTTGTTTTGTTTTGTATTTACCTTGGAGTTTGCTGAGCTCCACGATTCTATAAGTTTATGTCTTTTCAATGGTTAAACAAAATTCTTGGCTGTTATTCTATAATAATTGTTCTACCTTCCTCAATCATTTCTTGTTCTCTAAATTCATAAACATTATATATTTTTTTTGCCCAAAATGTCCTCAGGTCTCTCTTCCATTATCATTATTTTCTTGCTGTGCTTCCATTTTGATATTTTTTATTTGTTTTGAGTTTATTCAACATGCTGTGTTAAAACTGCTATCGACCTATTTATTGAACTGTTAATTTTAGGTATTTGAATTTTTGTTATGGAATGCTCATTGTTAATTTTTTTTGTTAGATTTTTTAATTTATTTGACAGAGAGAGACATAATGAGAGAGGGAACACAAGGGTAAGTGGGAGAGGGAGAACCAGGGTTCCCGCTGAGCAGAGAGCCCCATGTGGGGCTTGATCCCAGGACCCCGGAATCATGACCTGAGTCGACGAAGGAGACGCTTAACGACTGAGCCACCCAGGTGCCCCTGTTCATTTTTTTATAACTTCTAATTCTGCCTCATAATTTTTCATCTCTTTCATCATTTGTTCATCCTTTCTTCTGCTTTTTTAAACTCTGAAGTTATTCATTTCAGCTTGTTCCCCTAATGGCCAGTGGGTGGGTCTGCTTCTAAGGTGTGATTTCCTCAAAAGGCATGTGGTGTTGTCCCTTAGCATAACATTCACTTACAAACAACACTAAATGATCTCTTGTGGCTCTTAAATGTTACTCTTCATAGCTTAAGAAGGCCTTTCTGATTCAACTTATTACACACCTGTCCTTCAGGGCACTGCCAGGGAGTCATGGGACTACAGAAATGTAGGGCATGATTTTGGACTTTGTAGAGATTATGATTAAATCGATGAGAGATTACAGCATACATAAAATAATTGTAGAATGATTTAAATGGGAAATTGTGTGATAGTAACTGCAAGGGTAATAGTTGAAGAAAGGCATTCATGTGGGCTACAGTCACAGCAGCAATTATAGTACTAATCTGGAGAGAGAACCCAATTTTTATACAGTATCTAGCAATATAACTTATGTAGAATTGCACTGAGAGTATACTATCCCTTGTTTTATCCAGAATAGACCTCTTCTTACTACACTAGAACAGTTGCTGATGACATTAGGATTTTAAACTTTCTAATCCATATTTCTGATTTTTAGACTTCTAATATTGCTATTAAATTTGAATCCTGGGGTGCCTGGGCAGCTCAGTGGGTTAAGGCCTCTGCTTTCGGCTCAGGTCATGATCCCAGGGTCCTGGGATCGAGCCCCACGTTGGGCTCTCTGCTCAGCGGGGAGCCTGCTTCCTCCTCTCTCTCCCTGCCTGCCTCTCTGCCCACTTGTGATCTTTCTCTGTCAAATAAATAAATAAAATCTTAAAAAAAAATAAATTTGAATCCATAAGGGAGTCCCAGCCTCCTTTGGTTCTGTTTCTTTTTCCATGTCTGTCACTAGTTCTTTGTCTGTCACTAGCTCTGTGCCTGCTTTTTCAGAACTGGAATGTGATTTAATTAGTTGGTTTAAAAATACACTGTGTGTCATGCTGTGAATATTGGGTTTAAATACAATTGCAGTAGGCTGCACTAATTAATTAATTAGGTTTTATTTTACAAGCTTAGTGTTAAGGATGCTTGAACATAATATGTAAATTTATGCAGAATTTGCAAATCAGTATTTTGATTCAAGCATCCTGTCACATAGAAAAAAAGAATGTAAAAAGTATGATGTAAGCTGTTACTTATTTATCCTGTGGTTTGAATTAACACCCAAGCAACTCTAAATGGCGGGGAGGGTTGGGTGGTTAGTATTGCTGTGTAGGGAAGGTGGGCTTGGAAGCCTAGCACTTAGAAAATTCAAAGTTGATTTATTTGAAAATTTATATAGTTAAAATGACTAAGGTAGGAAGAAAGGTATGGATTGAAATGAAAGCTTTTCTGAGTTGGCTTTGAAGAACTTGTTTATACCATAACTGTTGGTTCTGCTTTTATTACTCTGTCCTAGGGTTAACCTCAATTGTATCCATTTACTCAGCCAGCATTTAATAAGCTGCCACAGTGTGCCTAGTACTTGTGATAAGACTGGAGATAGGCAGATTAACAGAAAGCAGTCCTTCTTGAGGGTCTCATAATGGGAGGTAGACATGTGCGCATAATTCATTATAATGCAGTGTGATAATGATGCTAGTATATCCTAGGGTTTCTAGCCGTTCTGGCTTCAGGTGATGTTCTAGCCATTCCTAGAAATACTGTCATTTATCAAAATTGGGATCTTTACTCATTTAGCTAGGGCTACATTCAGTGATGCATAATAGAAAACCCATCTAGAGTGTTTTAAACAAATAGGAGTTTATTTTTCTCACACTATAGAAGCCTAAAGTAGTGGTCACTGGCATTTGTTTAGTGGCTCAATAACTAATCAGTGAACTCAATAATTAGTCAGTGTTTAGGTCTCTAAGATTTCTTGGCTTTTATCTTCATGGCCCAAGATGGCTGGTCCAGCCTAAGCCATCAGTTTTCCTTCAAGGCACAAGAAATGACGAAAGAAGAAGAGGAAAATGGCATTTTCCTTAATAAGTTTGTATTTTTATTCAGGAATGGAGGCTCTTTTCCTGTCTCAGTCAGACTTCCCACTACACCTATTAGTCAGACGCAGGACTCAGTGTTCAAGATTATAGCCATCACTGGCCAAGAGCAGTGTTAGTGCAGGGACTGATTATTGGGTCATGATTTGTGTCTTGGCGCTGGTGAAGCTACTCAGATCAAGATCTTCCTCTACCTGGTGTCTGTTTTTTTTTTTAATCAGAGAAAAAAGAAGGCAATAACTGTGTCCGTCACGAATTTCACCTCTCAGAGAATATTAATAGAAGTAGCTTCATAACCCACACCAACATTTTTTCAAAGCTCCTTTCATCATTTCTCCTGTTCCTCAGTCTTCTCCGACTCACAGTTACTATACAGCCTTTCTCTTCGTCTTTCACTCTCAGATTTCTACCCAAACCCAACTCTCTCTTTGCTAAAACCAAGTGCTGTTCTCTTGGCAACTGCCCCGGTTCCCTCCCTCTCTTCATCCACATAACCACAGCTATACCGATATTTTCTAATCGTATCATCTTGCCTTCCACCAGATAATCCTGTCTGCTGCCTCTATTGAAAACACCTCATTTGATGTACCTGACTGAGCAGGGACCCCCAAGAAATAAAATCCATTCCTAAATTCTGACAGCCTTCCTCAGGAAAGTCAACATATTACCTAAATTCTGCACTACAAAAGATGTTCCAGGAACTAACAGGAGGTATCCTTCCTTAGAACGGGAGAAGAACAAGACCTAATGGGAGAGGAAAGGCAAAGAGTACTTACATATAAATAATTTTATTCTTGTTACATGATAAATTCTGCAACAGATGTTCAAACGAATATAAAATTGTACATTGAATGAATGAGTGGCTGATTCTTTTGGAGTTAAGAAATGAAATGGAGCCCAGGGGATGTGGCAGGAGGAAAAGGTTCAGTCAATACAGGAAAAAAATTACAGGTAAAATACGAAAAATAATTTGAACATCACTTTTTCTTCCAAATTTATTTTCTCTTCCTTCTTTTTTTTTTTTTTTTT